>CAUYQU010058806.1:0-46276 GCA_963574635.1 Cheracebus regulus | reverse complement strand
CTGGTGTGAGATGGTATCTCAATGTGGTTTTGATTTGCATTTCTCTCATGACCAGTGATGATGAGCATTTTTTCATATGTTTGTTAGCCTCATAAATGTCTTCTTTGGAAAAGTGTCTGTTCATATCCTTCACCCACTTTTGAATGGGTTTGTTTGTTTTTTTCTTGTAAATCTGTTTTAGTTCTTTGTAGATTCTGGATATTAGCCTTTTGATAAATTACCATTATTAACTTTTTGCTTATATTCTTCTAGACTTATTTCCAGTTAAATATCTATATAATGTTTTACAAAAATGGGAATGTACTAAACATTTTGCAGTTCTGCTATTTTGACTTAAAATATAGTGAGCATCTTTTTATTAAAATACATTTTAACTTTGGATTAGCTTTGAGAGTAAAATTTCTTATTTTAATTATATTCTTTTTACTTTCTGTGAACAAGTTAGAACTAACATTATTTAACAGAAATGTTAGTTATCCAAATAGGAATCAAAGCAATATTATACACCAGTAACTATTTGAATAAATGGTAATCTACATAATTATTCTTCTTGTATAAGGACAAGAATCCTAAATGAAACACAAAGAAGTGACTCTAGAAAGAAAGCCTAAAGTGGTATAAGTTATTGTATCTACCATCACTTCGTTAGCCCAGAATTTTTCACATAAATGTTTTACTCATTTTCAATAAGCAATATGTCTTTTAAAAGTTCTCTTTCTTAGCTATAGCATCAAAAGCACAAGCAACAAAAAGAAACAACATAGATAAGTTGGACTTCATCAGAATTGAAAACTTTTGTGCTTCAAAAGACGCTATCAAGAAAATGAAAAGACAACCCACAAAGTTGGAGAAAATATTTGCAAATTATATGTAGGGTATTTGTACTAGAATATATAAAGAACTCTCTTAGAACTAATTAATAAAAAGACAGGCAGCCCAGTTTTTAAAATGTGTGAAGAATCTGATTAGGCATTTCTCCAAAGAAGAGATAAAAATTACCAATAAGTACATGAAAAGATGCTCAATCTCAGTAGTCATCAGGGGAATATAAATCAAAACCACAATGACACATCTCTTCACACCTACATAGATGGTCAAAATAAAAAAAAGATAATAACTAGTGTTGATGAGGATGTGGAAAAATTGGTTGGAATCTTCATACATTATGGTTGGAATGCAAAATGATATAGCTGCTTTGGAAGACAGTCTGGCGGTTCTTCAAACAGCTAAATATACTGTTACCATATGACCTAGCAATCCCATTCCTAGGTATACTCCTAAGAGAAATGAAAACACATATCCACACAAAAACTTGAACACAAATTTTCCTAGCAGCATTATTCAAATCACTAAAAAGTAGAAACAACGCAGATGTCCATCTACTGATAAATGCTTAAGTAAAATGTGGTGTATCTGTACAATTGAATATTATTCAGCCATTAAAAGGAATGAAGTACTGATACAGCGTGCATGAAATTTAGAAGGCACAGTGGCTCACATCTGTAATCCCAGCACTTTGGGAGGCCAAGGCAGGTGGATCACTTGAGGTCAGGACTTGGAGACCAGCCTGGCCAACATGGTGAAACCCCATCTCTACTAAAATACAAAAATTAGCCAGGCATGGTGGGGGGTGCCTATAATCCCACCTACGGGAGAGGCTGAGGCAGGATAATCACTTGAACCTGGGAAGCAGAGGTTGCAGGGAGCCAGGATTGTGCCACTGCTCTCCAGCTTGGGTGACAGTGAGACTCCATCGCAAAAAAAAAAAAACCACCACCACCAAAAAACAAAAACCATTATACTAAGTGAAAGAAGCCAGACATAAAAAGCCACATACTATATTATTTCATTTATATGAAATGTCCAGAATAGGCGAACTATAGGGACAGAACATAGAGAAGTGGTTGTCTAGGACTTGGAGGAGTGTTGTGGGAAAATGGAGAGTGACTGCTAATGCGTACGGGGCTTCATTGTGGGGTGATGAAAATGTTCTAAAGTTGATATAATGATCACACAATTCTGTGAGTATACTAAAAACCATTAAATTGTATACTTTAAGTGGGTGAGTTGTATGGTGTTATAGGTTGATTTGTGTCCACTAAAAAGATATGTTAAAGTCCTACCCTCTGTACCTTGAATGTCACCTTATTTAGAAATGGGAAATTTGCAGATGTGATCAAGTTAAGATGAGGCCAAACTGGATTAAGATGAGCACTTAAATCCAAGAACTGGTGTCCTTATAAAAGGAGAGAGATTTAAAGACATGGAGGAGACACAGGGAAGAATGCCATGTGATGACAGAGACAGAGTGAAGCAATGGAGTTACAAGCCAAAGAACACCAAGGACTTCTGACAACCACCAGAACATAGAAAGGAGGGAAAGGATTCTTCCCCAGAGCCTTCAGGAGCATGCCACTGCTGACATCTTGATTTTGGATGTCTAGTCTCCTGCACTGTGAAAAAATAAATATTTCAATAAAATAAAACAATATTCTGTAAATTCTGTAAATGTAAAATAAAATTCTGTAAATATTTAATAAAATAAAACAATATTCATTAAGACATTGTGTTGTTTTAATCCACCCAGTTTGTGGTAATTTGTAGCCCTATAAAACTAACATATATGGTATAATACGGTATGTGAATTATATCCTAATAAAGCTGTTTTTTAAGAGCTCTGAGTTTATTTTTGTCTTAAGTGGAAATGTGTATACTCTCTTGGTAGGGAGCATTGGAAATCTAGAAGGCAGAAGGCAAAAAGGAGGCTCTATTCATGCAGACTTCTTGGGGGCACACCATTATGTTTTATACATATTAAACTGTCTTTGCTGCCTAGAAGTATAAATCAGTTGTTCCCATTTCCCCTCTGAAAAGGTCTTTTATTCTTTCTCATCTCAGGAACCCTTCTCTCACCTGTATTTAATTCTGTCACTGAGTCACAGACAGCACAGTCTTGCAGATGTGATCAAGATGAGACCATCTTTTTCATTCTTCATTTATTTTCTTGGTTTATTTCAAATTCTCAGATTCCTGCCACAGATTCTGACACAGATGATTTCCTGGGAAGAGACTGGACTAGAAGACAGTATTAAACACTTTGCATTTTTCCACACACAAAATTTTCCCCCAAATAATATTCATGATACCATTCAAGGAATATTTTTATTACTTACATCTCCCAAGAGGAAAGGCACACTGCCCCACACCACACAGGACCACATGGGAAGCACCAGGCTTTGGTCGGGAGGTAGAAGCAGGAGTGAGGGGAAGGCATAGGCCAGAGCCTTTACTGGAATTCTGCAGTAAATGCAAGGCAGAGCAGGGGAAATGGTTTAGGATTGGCTAGTTTGAATAATTCCAATAGGCTTTGGGCTATAGGGGTGATATCTAGTTGCCTGGTTCCTGTCCCTGTGATGATTTAGGGCAGGGCAAACAGTGGCTTGATATGTGAGAGTTAGATAAGGTGTATAGAGCCACAGCCTTTGATCAGGTGATCTGCACATGAGTTCCAGCAAGCCGACTTACAGGACATAGGTAAATATAGTTTCCGATATTTACTTATGGTTTGGCCCTGTGATTAGTGGATACCAAACAGACATACAGAATCTAAGAAAATGCAGTTAAAGCAGATAGCCCGATACCCTTTACCTTCAGACTGAGTCCCTTACCTACTCAAGTACATTGGCTGACAAGTTAACAGCTGAATACTATTCCCTGATTGGTGCTTTGGCCCTGGGAACTAAACTTTGATTCCTTCTCTGTCCAGTCATTCTCTCTCCCTTTAGGCTCCCTGAAACTGCATCCCACCCAACTGCTTGTCCTTCCCACAGGTCTGATCATATATTCAGTGAAAGATTAAAACAACATTTAGCAGCTCCCAACTGCCCCAAGATAAAATGTTCTTTGTAAATTATTTACATTTATTTTTGAGTAAGTGATGGAATACAGTTGCCATACGGAAGGAAAAGTATCCCCTCACTCTTGTCCTCAGTTCCCTTCCTCCAAGTTAACAAATGTTAACTATCTTTGGTGGGTCTTCCATAGATTTTATACACATCTAACAAATACATACAATCTCCCATCACCATTACCATTTTTTTATCCAAATGTTCACGTACAAACACTGCTGCACCTTGCTTTTTTTCTTCTAATAGTATATCTTGCAATCAACCTATATCATTATACAAGGAGCTTCCTCATTCTTTCAAACAAGCATCGTATTGCATTTAAATGTATCATAAATTACTTAATGGGCACAATGTAAGTCATTCGGGGGATGAATACCCTGAAAGCCCTGACTTGATCTCTAGGCAATCTATGCATGTAACAAAATTGTACTTGGAACTCATAAATTTATACAAAAAAATAAAGTTACCATAATTTAACCAGTCCTCTAGTGAAAAATATTAAGGAGATTTCCAGCCTTTTGCCTTACAAACAATGATGCAGTTAATAAGCTTATTCACATATCATTTTGCACATTTATGTCTATATCTGTAGGAGAAAACCTTCAAAGCAGTATTACTGGTCAATTATGCTTTTGATAGGTGTTTTGAAATTGATTTTTATAGAAGTAGCCACATTTAAACTCCCATCAGCAACATATGAAACCTGTTTATCATCCCCATCATTAACACAGCATGTGCAGCATTTGCTGCCGGTGCCCAGCTCACATTCCTCTGACTCACAAGTCTCAGTGTGTTTCTGAGACTTCAGACTGTCAATATCTGTGCAGTCTCTGTGCCTGAGAATCCTATCTCTGTGCCTGAGAGTCCCATCCCCAACTGAACAAGGAGTCTTATGGGATTATAGGAAGGTCAAAAGCACAGAAAATGAACACCACTACCCTCAACCCTCCACCACACGCACAAGGCACAAAGAGCAGCATTTATCCCTGACTTCAGCTCCATCATCTCTCTAGTGGGATAATTCTCAGGTTTGTATGTTACATTACTTCCTAGGGTTTTTCCACAGGATAGCTGGTAAATACTGTACCTTCACTGGCTCCCTTATCTTTCCTATGGCACTTCCCTACTTCTCTTTCCAGTATCCCCTCCCAGCTGCCTAATTTGAATTGCCATCCTAGGATTCTTTTTGTTTGTAATATCAGGCAAAAGTAGGGGTCAGCAACGTTTACCTTCCAAAGATAATTGAGTCCCTTCTTGTTATTTGATCTGAATATTCCTACATCTGTTTCATCTTCATCATAATGTTGAAATTTTTTGGGCTACTGAAAACTAATCTCTTTAAAACCATGCAACATTAATTACAGCCTTAAAGCATATGTTGGTGCCAGAAAAAAATCAGCAAATCACTTAGTTTTAAAATAAGATACTTAATCTCAGCAGGAATCCTCAGAGCATGCATATTCTTCATGTAGGTTGGCACTGAAATTAACTTGGGGCCATGGAGAAGAAAGGAAAACAACATGTTGATTTTCAGAGGAAATTTTAAAAGATGTATACTTTTAAAGGCTTCATAATTTGTTTTCAAAATGCCTAACAACTAATAAGTAAAATAACATGGTGGGGGAATAAATGGAACTTCACTTAAATGTTTCACTATTGAGGCAAATTTTTTTTTAATGGGAAAGAGAGAAAACCACTAGCTAATAAGTCAGCTTCTTAGAGCTTTAGTTTTATTTCCTCTGAAATGAGATTATAATTCATAGGAGTGTTTTGATGATTAAATGAGCTAATAGATGTAAAGTACTTAGCACATTGTCTGTCATATAATAGTAATTGGTCATTATTCTTACAGAAACAGTTTCCACTCATGTGTCATTATCTACTCTAAAAGTAGCCAGGGAAGAATACATCCCATGAAAGGACTAGGACAGCCTAGGGAAAGGAAGTAGGGCACTGCATAAAGGATTCATAAGACAAAAACCCCACATCTCAGGACAGTGCAAATCAAGAAGACAGTATAGCCTCTTTTGCCATGCTTTGCATTGCTTGGGCTACCCAGACTTCTATAAATGTGTACAGGGGGCATCACAGGAGTTACTACATAGAGGGGTAGACTGGCTTATTGCCAATGCTGGAGTAGGCATCTTTTCTCTAAGATAATTGTTTTTGCTACCCCTACCTGACACTATCCCTGTTAATGTTACCAATTCTAAAAACATTATTTAGAGTTGCAGCAACAATGCCTCTTCTTCAGAGCAGCCTGTGCAATCGTTTGTTTAAAGCAAAATTTGAAGGTAAGACGTAGAGGGCAGGCAATGGTAGTTAGTTGATATAGAGAGAAGGTACTGGATCGATCATGGCATCTATAATGGCATAGTAGAAAGAGAACTGGACTATGAACCAGGCAGGCAGAATTCTAATTCTAGCTCTTCCAATGATAGTTTGTGAACTTGGGCAAACTATTGCTTCCCTGCTGACCCCACTAAAATTTTTCTTAGACACTGAAGCAGAGGGATACTTAAGAATTTAAAAGATGATATAATCTCCTGCTCAGGTCTCCTAATGATTCTCTACCTCACTTGGAAAAAACAAATTCATTCTACAGTACTTAAGATGGTGTGGTGTTCATGATCTAAACCTTCCTCCAACCTCCACTTCTCTTTCCTCATTGTGGCTGACAGCCTCTAACATGGTTCCCATAATCCCCACCTCCAGGTATCCATGCCTGTGTAATTACCTGCCCTTGAGTGGGCAGGACCTGGACATGTTTTTAATGAATAGAATACAGCTGGGATGATGGGCCATCACCTCTGTGATAACCTTACACAAGACTGTAACCTCTCTTGCTAGAAAACTCTCCCATGCTGGTGTTGAGGAAGCAAGCAGCCATGATGGGAAGGCCCCTACAGCGAGGAACTGAGGGCAGCTTCCAGACAACAGCCAGCAAGAGGTTGAGGCCCTTCCAGACAACAGCCAGCGAGAGGTTGAGGCCCTTCCAGACAACAGGCAGCGAGAGGTTGAGGCCCTTCCAGACAACAGCCAGCAAGAGGTTGAGCCAAGAGCCTGCAAAAAATTGAATTCTGCCAACAACTACTTGAGTTTGGAAGCAGATTCACAGATGAGCCTCCCATGGGAACCCTACCTTGGCCAATACCCTGATTGCAGCTTTGCAGAGGACCCAGCTAAACTGTGCCAGGCTGCTACATTTGTGGTAATACTGTTACATAACAATAGATAACCAATACATTTCTCTTCCACTGCACTCCTTGTCATCCCTACGCTTGACCTTCTTGCTGCTCTCCCCACATGTCAAGGCTATTCCCTCCTCAGGGCCACTGTACTACCATGTCCTCCCCCTAGGAGGCTTTTAACCGAGCTCTTTACCTAGCTGACCTTTTCTTGTCATTCAAGATCTTAGCTCTAATGTTTATTCTTATCTAACTCATCTAAATAGGCATTCTGACACTAGCATATCACAGTGTTTTCATTCTCTGCATAGGACTTTTTACTACCTATAAAAACTGTCTTTATTCTGTTTCTTTACACTAGAAAGTGAGCTATTTTTTTTGAGAGCAAGAACCTTGTCTATCTTGTTTCCCACTATATGCCTAGAAACTAAAATAGTGCCTGGTACTATAGTAACTTTCAATAAATACTTATTAATTGTCATTGAATGAATATTGGGCAGTATTTAAGCTCCTTCCCCAGCTCAAATAGTCTCAGGTCCATAGTCTCAGGTCAAATATGTCCCAAGGGTAAATATGCAAAGATTTGCATTTTAACAATATTTGTGGTACAGTGAACAGAAGGTAATCTGAGTGTCCATCACTGGAAGAATAGATTAGAAATAGATCAGATTTGTACATTACAACATGGCTGAACTTAAAGCATAATGCCCAAGAGTAAGATGTATATGATGCACATTTTTTATAAACAAAAATACACATGCATATGAAGATACCTGTTTTGTAAGAACTATAGACACAAACAAGCAGAAAATACATTAAATAGACTAGAATATTTGACTATAGGAGAGGAAGGAAATGGAAGTAGGAAATGGGGTTAATAGGGAATAAATAAAACAAGAGAAGGAACTTGCTCAGACTAATGATGATAATGTGCTAGGAATTGATCTGTGTGATTAATTCAATCTTCTTCATCAGAGAGCCAAAATTAAGGCAAAGCAACATTGTGTGACTCAGAGATCGTAGGTGATATCCAAAGGTGTCACCAGCTTAAAGATAAAAAATGTTGGATTAAATACTGGAAGGTGACCTGTACTGGGAGTCTCACATCATTCTTCACTCCTACCCTTCCTTCGCTCTCCTTATGGAACCCAGGGTCTGGGTGTTTCCAGATTTTCTCTCAGTTTAGTCTCTACCCATCTTAGGTTTCCATCATGATTAGACTTAAGTTTAATTTTCTTGGCACTGTTGCTTCACAGCTAGTGCCATGCTCTTACAGTAGGATATACACAACGTACGGTTCTCTCTCTGTGATGTTAGACCTATTAATGACCAGTGCCACCAGTCTTTATGTCAATGCCTCTCTAGTCATTTTGCATAGCTGGGGCTCATTTTCTAGTACATTCCTCAGGAAGAGTTCATGGGAGCAATATTCCCTGAGATCCAAAATTCCATAACAATTTATCTGTAGGCCTTATGTTGAAAGTCAACTAAGCACAATATATAAATTCTTGGTTCACATTCTCGTTGCTAACACATTATCTTTCAGATTTCTATGTTACAGCATATACCTCTCTACACTGGAATATTCTTCCCACTCATCACCTGTCAAACTCTGTTCATCCACCTATACCCCGTTGTGGCTTTCTACTCTATGAAACCTTTCCTGTCTCCTCCTGACAGAGTTAAGTTCTACTTTGAAAAGTCTTCTTATGCAGCTTTATATTTTCTCTATTATGTCACTTACCACATCTTACATAGCTACAATTTGTTAAGCACTTACCATGTGCCAAGCACAGCTGAGCCACACAATGGACTAATTATATGTAGTGTACTACGTGTTACGTTTCTTATACATCTTTGTTTTCGCTCTGGAATTTAAAAATGGCTGATGTTTTTGTTTGCCTGGTTTTCTAGGCAAACAAAATCTCATCTAATCTTCTTGTTTTCTAAGCAAACAAAATAAATGTATTAGTGTCACTTTTTTCTCTGGAGACAAATTTAATTTTCATTCACTCTATCATCCCTAAACTCTAGCCCAGTTATCTGTATCTCAATACATTTAAGTTCTTTGGGTATGGTAGGAATTTCATTTTCCTGGAGCTACCTCTCCCAGACCATTCTAACTTGCACCAATCTGGACCACTGGCTCTCTAGTGCTGCTGCCCAGCTGTTGTCTGAGATCTACCTTCACCCTCATCCTGGGGTTTCTCTTTGTCTCTTTTTTTGTAATAAATTTCCCACTTTCTGGATCTTAAGTTAATCTCTTTAGTTTCTTTTTTGTAGCTTTCTGAAAAAAGGAAGATTGGGGTGAACTATTAGAGATTAAAACTTGTCCTACCCTCATATCTGATTTGTTTATAATTCCAAGTTGGAAACCATTTTTCTCTGAGAATTTTAAAGACATTGTTCTATCGTCTCACAGTTTCAGTGTCACCTTTGAGTAGCCAATGCCATTATGATTCTAAATCCTTGGGAAGCTTTTATCATCCTCTTTTTGTCCCCAGCATTCTGAAATTTCAAGATGAGGTAACTTGGTATACCTCAGTGGGTCCTATCAATCAGAAACTTAATTCTGAGAATTTTAAAAATATTATTTATCTGATAACTTCCTACCCCCTATTTCTTTCACTTTCACTCTTCTCCTCTCTCTGTCTCTCTGTCTGTCTCTCTCTCTCTCTCTCTGTCTCTCTCTCTATATATATCCTGTTATTCAGATTTTATATCTCCTGAGCTGATTGCTGATTTTCTAATTTTCTTATATTTGTCCTCCTGTTTATCATCTTTTTATCTTTTGTTCTACTTTCTGACAGATATTTCCTCATCATTAATTTACAATCTTACATTTTTTAAAAAGTTTTTTCAGCTAGCCATTTTTATATTTCTTAAAGTGCAATTATGAAAATACCAAATGCCAGCACCTAGTACAATGCCTGACATATGGAAATAGGTGCTGAGTGCATGAATTTTAAAAAAACAAATGAACTTCAATCCTCAGTCTGTCACTCTAAGTTTAGAGATCAAAACAGCTGGCAACAGGCTTCATAAATTTTCCATTGCCTTCTTATGCTTAGAAATAATTACTACTAATTCAATTTTAAAAGTTCTTTTAAGTAATATGCTTTTTTATGTTGTTTACATAGACTCATTTTTCCTAAACCAATAAATAAGTAGCATTTACTTACATAGCCTTATATATATGCTAAAATTAAACAGAAAATGACACCTATTCTGCTCTAAATGGCAAAATAGCAAGTGAAAAATAATGTAGCAAGAACTACATGCCCATTGCATGTACTAAATCATTTAATACTCATGACACACTATAAACTAGTGGCTGCTGTCATCCCCATTTTATAGAAAAGGAAATTAATTGGAGGCAATGGCATGCATCTATGACCTCAGCTACTCAGGAGACTAAGGCAGGAGGTTTACTCAACCCCAAGAGTTTGAGACCAGCCAGGGTAACATAGCAAGACCCAGTCTCGGGGGAGCGGGGGAAGGAAATTCAAACACAGAGAAGCTGGATTTAATATTTTTCAATTTTTTTCATTCTATCCATTTTTTATCATGACTTTTATTTTCAAGAGATCTTTTTATCCTCTATATATGCCTTTAAAAAGAGAGAGAGAGAGAGAGAGAGAAATAGGGTCTCACTAGGTTGCCAGGCTGGACTCACACTCCTGGCTCAAGCAAGCCTCCCAAGTAGCTGGGACTACAAGTACATAACACTGAATCTGGCTTGCTGACCTATCGGCTTTTAAAAAACATCTCATTTTTCCTTCATGAATGCAATAGCTCCTTTTATCTCTCCGAGACCATAACTTGTAGGTCTTAACTTTTCTGATTCCTCTGTTGCCAAGGTTTCCTCCAAATTCTTTTCTATTTGTTTTATCTCTATTTCTTCATGCTGGAAACTTTCCTCAAATGTCTGGTGATTCTTACCAATTGATTTATACCTAAGAATGAGGCACTGAAACCTAATAACAAAACCTTTGTGGAGAAGTACAATGTATTAAATTATAGCCTTACTGCAGAATGGGTAGGGCCCCAGCTATTCCCTAGGGGAAACTTTCCCAGAAATGTGTCAGCATCTCTAGGTCTTTTTTCTAGGGGTATCCATTTTCCCCAGGAGAAATTCTCCTTCCAGTTCCATACTTGGGTGGGCGCTGTAGAAGCCAGCATTCTAAGAGCCATGTTAAGGAAGGAGGCTTTAGAGTCTTACTTTGAGATACATCAATTTCCACTTATTTCCCCTACCTTCTGCATAGCTTCCTGCCTTTCACCTATGCCTGAGTTTGAGTTCCTCAGTTCAATACCTTTTCATTTTCTGCTGTGCTGGGTTACTTGTCTGCCTATGGTATAGAAAGGGGTGTAAGGGCCTAACTGCTTCATTCACAGATATTCAATCCATCTTTCTGTTTTCAGGCTCACTTCTCACCCCTACCTTCAGAGATGACTAATACCATCTATTCCTGAGATTTTCCAGGGTTTTAAGGCAGGGTTTTTCTTTTTGGCTTCCCTCTCTGCAGGCAGTATCATTTCAGCTGTCTCTGGTCTGCTAGATCAGTTAGCAATTGCAAACTGATTTGGGGGCTTCCAAAACTTAATTGGCATCTCTCAACTGTTCTTCTACCTCCTCCTATTGTCTCTCTTGATGTTTTTTCTCTTAGATTTATGCCTTTTAAAATCCCTTTCATGTCATCTAGGTGAAAATTCAGGAAGAAGCAGAAAGAAATGCAAGTATCCAATCTTTCACGTTTAGCAAGAAACCTGTGCTTTTAACTTCTCTGTTACGCTGTCTCTATGTATAGCTTGCATGACTGTCCCCCACATAGACTATGATTTTCTTGAAGGCAGAGACCTGAAAATAAAAAAATCCTGACACTCCTAGAAAAAGATGAAATGTGCCAAAGTTATGGCAACAAGTAACCACCAGAACCAGTTCTAAACTGGTTTAATGGGCTGGGTACGGTGGATTACACCTGTAATCCCAGCATTTTGAAAGACTGAAGTAGGAGGTTCACTAGAGCCCAGGGGTTTGAGGATACAGTGAGCTATAATTGCACACTGTACTCTAGCTTGGGCAACAGAGACCCTGTCTCAAAAAAAAAAACCAAAAAGGGATAAAATAAAATAGTCTGGTCTAGTGGATTGATGGCAGCTTACCTAAGTAAACACTGAAATCTAGCCAGAAACAGCCTTGTGCTTTTGAAAGCCAGCCAATCCACAGCAATCTCATCTAAACAACCAGGTTTCCCTAGCTGGAAACAACCAACCCACTCCCACCTCTCAAAGTCTACCAATCCCTCAACTTCATGCTCCACAAACTCCTATAAACAAGCAGCTCCTTGCTTCACTGAAGGAGACTGTGCAGCATTAGATTCAGCTTTTTGTTTCAGATATTGAATGGCAGTCTTTTTCTTTGTCAGATCTCAGCAATCACTTGTTGTACTGAACCGAGCATAGAAAGCCAACACCAAGACAAAAGTATGCCAAATTGTAGGGTCTTTATTGCCGGCGTCCACAGAGGACTCGCACCTCTCCAACCCGTGGCCCCGAAAAGCGGGTGTGAAGACCTTTTATACCTGTAAAAATCACCTTGGGAGTGAGGGTGAGGGGTGGGGGGGTGGTGAATTCTGTCAATCATTTTCTGGGCGGAGATGAGGATTTTGGGCAGGGGTGGGGGTGAGGGCTTCAGACATTCCGAGGGCTAGTGAATTTGCAAATCACCTTCTGGGCAGAGAGGGTGAGGATGTGGGGCTGCGGACATTCCAAGGGTCAGGGGACTTTTGATATTCTGATTGTTACTTAAGCGGTTAACAAAAGTTAAGATACGCATTTGCAGGGGCCAAGACGGCCTGGGTTTGGGCTGCTTGCCTGTCACATTAGCAGAGAGAGCAGTTTAAACAGAAAAGCCAAGGTATGGTTGAGGTATGCAGTTTTATGGGGCTTTTACCATGTCACAACTGTGGTATCTGTTGCTTGGAAAGCACTCAATGGGAAGACAGGAGAAAGTGCAGAGGGAAACTGTAAATGTCTTAAGTGAAGGGGCCTGGGCTGTTTGCCCTATGCAGCCCTGTGGCAAGGCTAAAGCAGGTATAAATTTTGCTCAACATTAACTCTTCAATTCCAATTCCTAAGCACCTCAGGTATAAGAAATATAAACATCTGCATCCAGAAGCAGTTATGTTTGCCTGCCACTTTTCATTCAATATTGTTAACTGCACATAATTGTGAAAGAAAAATATATTGGAACCCCAAAATCACTAAGCTAAAGGGAAAATTCAAGCTGGGAACTGGTTAGGGCAAACCTGCCTCCCATTCTATTCGAAGTCATCCCTTTGCTCACTGAGATAAATGTGTATCTGACTGTCTCCTTTGGAAAGGCTAATCAGAAACTCAAAAGAATGCAAATGTTTGTCTCTCACCTACCTGTGCTCTGAAGCCCCCTCCTTGCTTCGAGTTGTCCTGCTTTTACTTCAAGTTGTCCTGCCTTTCTGGACTGAACCAATGTTCATTTTACATATGTTGACTGATGTCTCGTATCTCCCTAAAATGTATAAAACCAAGCTGTGCTCTGAACATCTTGGGCACATGTCATCAGGACCCCCATGGCTGTTGTAAATTTTTGGTTTACAACTCTATATGGTTAATTGTTTTCTGTATCCCAGTTCAAAGAAGGGAAGGAGAATCTCCCATCAACAGGTACCACATTTACAATAGCAAAAGCAGTTCTAACAGATATAGCAAAAAATATTCTATATGGAATGCAATGTATTATTGAGTTAAATGTTCTCTGGGCAACACTAAACCACTAGGAGAAGATGTGTACTTTAGAACTTAACTCTTTTCTGAGTATCTCAATTCATTTGCCTCTAGACACCTAACGTGATGCAGCAGAAGTTTCTTCTAGGAATCTAAAGGGACTATATAGAGGAAGTTACATTAAAGAAAAACAGGACTGTGAGGCTTAGAGTACCACAGAGGAGGCAATAATTACAAGCACAAAAGCTTCCATTTGGCAAAAGAAATCTGAAGAGCACAGTGTCCTGCACCAGGCTTCACTGAAGCCTAGAGTAAGGCGAGGATGTTGGGAAAGTCAGACTGCAGGGAGAACGGGGCCGCTGCAGCCCCTCTGACTTTCTTTCCCTGGACTTTCTCAACATCGTTCCCGCTCCACTGTCATTGCAGCTGCAGGTCCTCACTCCAGGGTGGTGGCCTAGGGCTCGGGTGGAGCTGGGCTCCATACCTCGGCACCTGCCCAACATGAAAACTACTACAGGCTCCCAGTCTTGCCTCTTGGCCCCCTGAGGGTCTTAGATGCTGCCCTAACACAGGGATGCCCCTTCTGCCAGGGCACCACCAGAAGCAAGCTCCAAGGATGCCTATTAAATGTGTTACATGAATTCTAAATAAATAAATAAATAAATAAATAAATCTTACTTTTGGTAAATATTGTCAGTCTCTAAGAGAGAGTGTATTTTAAATCTTATCATTATAAATTTGTCTATTTCTCCTTATAGTTCCACCTGTTTTTGATTTGTGTATATTGAAAATCTGTGGTTGGTTCCACATAAGATCTTCACTGTTAGGTCTTTTTGGATAAATGTTTCTTTTACCATCATGAAATGTTTTTCTTTGTACCTTTTAGTCTTTTTCATCAGTAGTACTATTCTGTTATTATTTGCCTGATATTTGTTTTTTAAAATATATCTTTAATCTCACCTTTGTACATCATTTGAAAATAGCTTAATATTTTCCTTTATAGGCCTATTTTTTATTATAATGAACTATGAGGAAAAAAATTTTAAGGCACCAAAACATTGGGGCACCAAGAGAAAGAACCAGTGAGAGAATTTGTTTTTCCCTTTATTTTCTAATTATCTTAACCAATGCTACAGATTCCTCAAAAAGTTAAAAACAGAACTATCTTATGACCCAGCATTTCTATTCCTAGGTATGTACCCCAAGAGAAAGGGAAACACGAATCCACACAGAAACCTGTACACAAACCTTTACAACAGCATTACTCATAATAGCCTAAAGCTGGAAACAACAAAATGTCCATCAACAAATGCATGGATAAACAAACTGGGCATATATATAGACAGTGGAATATAATTTAGCCACAAAAAAAATGAAGTACTGATACATCCTACGACTTGGATGAACCTCAAAAACATTATACTAAGTGAAAGAAGCCAGACACAAAAGGTCACATATTGAATGATTCCTTTTGTATGACATATCCAAAATAGGAAAATCCTGTAATAAAAATAAAAAGCAGATTAGTGGTTAACTGGGAATGGGGGGGGGGGGTGGACAATGGAGAGTGGGTATTTAATGGTACAGATGTTTTGGGGGATGATAAAAAGTTTTATAACTCCAAAGAAGTAGTTGTACAACATTGCAGATATACTAAGTACCACTAAATTGTATACTTTATAATGGTTAACTGTATGTTATATGAATTTCACCTCAACAAGAAACAAACTCGCCCTCTGCTAGTAAGATGGATTAATTTTTGCAAACTGGTAAGCAGTTCTGATCTTATGATGTTGTTTTTGGTCTGTTTGTTTTTGTTGAGATGGAGTCTGACTCTGTCGCCAGGCTGGAGTGCAGTGGCACAATCTTAGCTCTTGGCTCACTGCAACCTCCGCCTTCTAGGTTCAAGCAATTCTCCCACCTCAGCCTCCTGAGTAGATGGGATTACAGGCACGTGTCACCATGCCCGGGTAATTTTTAGTAGAGACAGGGTTTCACCATGTTGGCCAGGCTGGTCTCAAACTCCTGACCTAGGTGATCTGCCCACCTCAGCCTCCTGAAGTGCTGAGATTGTAGGCATGAGTGACCACACCTGGCCAGATCTTATTATCTTGACATTGAAAGAGGATCTTTTCCTGCAATTTATAGCCAAACCGGTGGGTATAACCAAGTGTCTGCTTCTAACTCTTTTTATTACCTATCAGATGCAAAATTTATGGGCTGTAGCAACAGTTGGAATTCTAGTATCTGAGTTATGCTGAGGGGCAGGCCTAATGGGTAGGCTCTTCTTTTTTAACAGCAACATTAAATAACAGTAAGAATAATTCCTGGGTAGAGACAGAGTTCACTTAGATATTTGGCAAAATTTGCCATGTTCTTATCCATAATACACATGATTTATCTTCTAGAAGAAACTACATTATCTCATTGGCTGTGATATTTCATGGCTCATTTTTCCAGGCTCAGTTGATTTTAATTTTTCCCAAGTGACTTTAGACATATAGCACAGCTCTTCTGTCCTAAGCACTGCTCCTGCCTCTTGCAGACACCTCCAAAGAAATACTCCCTGGACTTTTGAGGGCTGGAGGTTGGAGATATTTGCAAGGGCTTCTTGGTATATTAGTTTGCTTTTGCTGCATCCTAAACTACCCGAAAACTCAGAAGCTTAAAATAACAATGTTCTTCAACTCACAATTCTGCAGGTCAGCAATTTGGGCTAGGCTCAACCTGGCAGCTTTTCTGTGGTCTTGTTCATGAATTCGCAGTCAGCTGCTAGATATGCAGTCAGTTGGCAGTTGGCTGGTCCACTGACTATGCAGGGGTTGGAGGAATCCTAAGTAGCCTCACTTGCATGTCTGGCAGGTGCCCAGCTATCAGCTGGGGCACCTTGGTCCTTCTCCATATGGTTTCATCTTCTACCAGGTAAGCCCAAGCTTGTTCATTTGGTGCCAGTGTCCAGAACTCACAGTGTCACTTCTATCACATTCTTTCAGTCAAAGAGAGCCACAAGGCCAACCCAGATTCAAAGGGGTGGGAACACATCTCCCAGCTCTCTTGTTGGGAGATGCATTGTGAGTATTTTTGCAATGAACTACAACTGAACTCAGTATTCCTGCTACAGTAACCTACTGCTTCTCACACAAGTTGCTCCTGGATGTCATCCTGGCTTTGACAGCCTCCAGGCATGATGCCCACTTGGCAACTGATTCTTTGTGATCATGCTTTTCTTTCCCTCAGCTGTTTGGGTTATCGGTTTCCTGTTTCTTCTGATTCTACATGGCTTTAGTCTCAGAAAATCCCCATAGTTTCTCATCTATTGATAATTTTCTTCTTATTTTTTGAGCATGGCTGTGTATTCACACAGAGCTAGTGTAACCATATGATTTATCGTTCAAATTGTGACTTCTGAGAATGAAATGGGACACTATAAATAATCATGCTAGGATACCAAGCATAAACTGAGATGTCTCTGCTTAAAGCCCAGGGGTTATAAGCACAGGCTCTTGGACCCACATTGCTTGGGTTGGAATCTCAGCTCTGCCAATTATTTGCCAGTTCCTTAAACTCTTGGTGACAGTTTTCTCATCTATTAAATGTATATAACAATAGTACTCACTTTAGAAGATTTTTGTGAGGTTTAAATGAGTTAACATATAAAATATGCATTATTTTTATATTATGTCTAAGCTCTTAAGTAGATGTGGGAATTACCTTCATTTAATATTCTATCATATTCTTGTATCATAAGATAAAGTTATTTCATAATCTTTATATAGTAATCAGTTTTAATGGCTACAATTTCATTAAGGTTCTATAATTTACCTGAAAACTCTTCTGTTAAATATTTAGATCATTTATACTTTTCCCTTATTATAAATTATGTTAAAATTTCATTGTGGATAAATATTTTGGGAATAAATTATTTTCTTATATTAATTCTAGAAAAAAGAATATATCAAAGAATATAAGTATTTTAAGGATCTTGTTATATGTTGCCAAATTGCTTTCTCAAAAGATTACATTAATGTTTTCAAACAATCAGGAAGTTCTGACTTTAATACAACCTCATCAGCATTGAGTATCACATAACTTAATCTGCTGTACTCATTTAAAACACAATTTTAACAAATTTATTTTCTGGTTTCCCAGCCCTCCCAAATTAAAAGCAAAAAATTCAAAGCAGTAAAAAATAATATTGGAAAATATATTTAGGCATATTTTCTGATCACTTGATGGTGAAAAGAAGACAGAAATAAATATAAGAAATAAAATCCTAGACATCTTTGATCACTTAATGGCTAAACACATCTTCAATCTTTAAAGTCCATAACATCATTTGTTGCAGTATATAACAGTTAATGTTCATTGTAGTAATACTAAATGATCCATCAAGAAAAATACAGAGGATGGTAAACAAATTTTTGACAGAGCAAGAGTATCACCATCTTGGACAAGCCCCTTATTCTAAAGTTCACCTTAATAAAAAAGTATCTAAATCCAAAGGTCATCAGCCATACGGCTAAGGTCAGCACGACCATAAACCACAAATAACATCTCCAACCAGAAACATTCCAAACTCCTCCCCAGTCAGAGACATGCTAGCCCAGAGATAACCCCACTCTGGTGGGGAAGATGCCACCCTTGAAATAAGAAGCCCCCTCTGTCCAGAAAGATGTCTGCTCCAAGATAAACTCCTCTCCTCCCAGAGACATTCCAACCCAACCATAAAACTTCTCCCTCACACAGAAACATTCCAAGCTTCTAATAAGCCTCCTCACCCTAAAACCAATATATACTCTTGGTCTGTAAGAGAAAGTGCTCCTAACTGAATTCAGCCAGAAGCCCCTCTCGTATTTTATCTAAAGTAACTCTGTCTGTACTGTCGAACCACAGTTCGTGTTTCTTTCCTCTTTCTTTAACTCTTGTAATTTTGTTTCCATCAACAAGTAAAAATAAAATTTATGCTGAAAGAGCCCATCTTTTCTTGGCTGTATTTTCTTTTTTGACCTTGAATTGGTGTGAAGAGTCATAAAGCTTTGCTAAAGGAGGAGTGAGAAAGTGGGGAGGGTGTGAGCTCCATAATCAGGAATAAAAACAGAGGGTACAAGACCAGGGCAGAAAGGCTTTTTAAAATCCCAGAACTTCTGACACATATTCATATTGGTTATCATTTGTTATCTCCTTCCTATTTTCCTTGGAAGCAGAAGGGCCTGTCTAAATATACTCTTGTCTTCCCAAGCAGCAAGGAAGTGGGAAGCTGAGAAAACTATTTCCCCTCCACACTTTTTCAGACATATTAAGAGTAAGAGAACCCCCAAGGATATAGTGTCTGGCTAGGTAATCAAAGAGAAAAAAGGAAGTCCTATTTCCTTAGCTCTGCAACAAAGAAAGAACATTGACATCCATCTTCTTATGAAGAAAAAGCCATTGGGCTTAGTAGATAAAAAATCTAAAATGATTCTCTAACTGTATCAAGCATCAAAATCACCTGGAGGGCTTAATAAAACACAGATTGTTAATCCCTACTTCAAGAGTCTATGATTTAGTGCTTCTGAATAGGGCCTGTGAACCAAAAAGTAGCTGAGGCAGATCTCAATCGAGTTATAGAGGTTTGTTTTGCCAAGGTTGAAGATGTGGCCAGGAAAAAGAAACACAAGTTACAGTTGAATCTGGGGCCTGTATTTTTTTCCAAAGAGGGTTTTGAAGATTTCAATATTTAAAGAGGAAGGAGCAGATAGGAGGGGAAGGAGAAAAAAAAAGAGGCTGGGGGTAGGCAGTAAGATGTTTACTTTCTTGTGAGGCTTCTATTAGCACTTATTAGTACTCACTGAATCCACATTTCACATGTGAAAAGAGAGAGTGATGGGGTTAAACTCAATTATGCATTCTTCTTGTGCTGGGTAGATCTACATTTTACATAACATAAGCATAGAGTAGAGGAAGAAGTCAATTATGCATTTGTTTGGGGTGGTTGGAGGAATTTCTAGTCTTATCTTTGTTCCCTACCTGTGAAAATAAGCTGTTAATTTACATTGCCAAGGTGAGATTCAAGGGCACTGTATTTTAGGGCACGTTTATAGGAAGGATATGTATTCTGAAAGATTTGGGGGCCCACAAGGAATTTCCTTGTGAGAAATTTGTGAGGGAGGCCACCTAGGAAGATAAGTGACCTTCTATTTTGCAGCTACCTGATTGGGAACAAAAAGGAAGGCAATTTTTTGTTTGTTTCTGTGTGACTCAGTTCCCAAGCTTCACTTTCCCTTTGGCATAGTGAGTTTAGGGTCCCGAGATTTTTATTTTCCATTCACAGCCCTGAGAATTTGCATCTCTAATAAGTTCCTAGGTGATCTAAATAATGTTGGTCCAGGGACCAGATTTTGGGAACCACTGCAGGTATGGTTCCCAGTCCTGACTAATAATCAGAATCACCTGACATTAAAAACAAAACAAAACAAAACAAAACAAAAAAAAAGAAAAACACAAAAGAACAGATTCCCCAGAGCCTCATGCCAGAAGCCACCAATTAGAATCTTCAGAAGTAGAGCCACCAGGAACCTGTTTATTTGATAAAGCTCCCCATTAGATCCTGGTGTTCAGCAGGTATGGAGTTCCATAACCCCAGAGTACTCAAGATTATGCTAAACATTTAGTCAGTGGCTAAGAAAGCCTTGGTTGATGGGCTGATTTAGATCCAGAGAGCGCTTTCAGCAGTAAAATGTGAATCCTTTTGTACGCTAATTTCTATTTAATTTGTGATGATAACATTCTTTGAGGAAGATCTGTACTGGGTCTCTCAGCTACATAAAAATGAGCACTTTTGTAAAGGAAGTTCTCACAGTTCTAATAAACAAATTTTAAAACTCTGGCACAACCATGTGAATCATCAGAATATTTCCATAGCAATGACACAAAAGCTGAAAATAAGGAATCCAGCTGGGCACGGTGGCTCACACCGGTAATTCCAGCACTTTGGGAGGCTGAGGCAGGTGGATCATGAGGTCAGGAGATGGAAACCATCCTGGCTAACATGGTGAAACCCCATCTCTACTAAAAATACAAAAAATTAGCCTGGAGTAGTGGCATGCACCTGTAGTCCTAGCTACTCAGGAGGCTGAGGCAGGAGAACTGCTTGAACCCAGGAGGCAGAGGTTGCAATGAGCCAAGATCACACCACTGCACTCCAGCCTGAGCAACAGAGCAAGACTCCATTTCAAATAATAATAAGGAGTCCAGATGGAAATATCCCCTGATTCTGTCAGATTTAGCTTTTAGAAATAGTTGCCTTTTATCAGAATTTCCCAGCAGTGTAACTAGATTGGTGGCTCATATGCTTATCAAAATTTAGTAGGCTAGATTTCCAGTTAACATTACTTTCTTTCCTGATATTCTTCATAGGCTACTTTTTATAACATATTTATCCTTGTAACTGTCAGCAGAGATTAGAAGCAGAATAGTGTTCATATTTTTAAAGTATTTTAATAAAAGGAGAGTTGTTACTTCAGTGATCTCTGACTAAATTAGGAATTGGATAATATTGGTCTAAATTGTGTAATTTCATCTTTTCTTCATCTCTGTAATGGTTGTAGGTCATATTTGTTAATAACTTCTACATTTTGTGCAACCTACTTAACTGAAATGAGCCATCAAGCTTTGGCTTGTTACACATTTGCACAAATGAAGAAATGGCTTGTGAACTTAACTCTAAGTTGTGGTTCATTTGGAGAAGTGGTTACTGTATAATTTGTAGATTGGGTACTGAACTCAGTATTTTTGAAATTAGATAATAGAGAGCTAGATTGGGTACTGAACTCAGTATTTTTGAAATTAGGTAATAGAGAGCTATTAGTGACCCAGATGGAAAAACACACACCATGTTCACTCAAAATATAAAATAGAATTCATCATTCTACATGTGATGACAAAGAGCACAAAAGCAATGTGAAAATTAACTTAATTGGAAATATTATAAAATTATTTTCAATATCATATGTTAAATTAAAGCATTGCTTTGATTGCTAAGTAGATAATAGAAAAAGCCAAAGTGGTAAGCCTTGTTAGAATTTGTGCAAATGCTTTACAAATTGCTGATCTTCTGGTATCATCACAACATTTAATAGTGGTACATTTAATAGACAGACAGCTCAAGTTGAAATAGATGATAAGTAGATGTTTTAAACAAGTTGTTCAAAAACTTCTCAATCTAAATTTCATTTTTTGTATCCAGAGAGCTAGGATCTAGTACTTTCCTTATACATAGTTGGTGTAAGGAAAGTACTAGATCCTAGCTCTCTGGATACAAAAAAATGTATCTAGTATTCCCTAGGATCTAGTACTTTCCTTACACATAGTTGATAGTCAGTAAAGACTTGTCAAAAGGGGAACAGATGAATATTACAAGATAATGTAGTTGAGTCTGAGCTAGTACTGCTCACTGCACGACAGCCAATAAGTCAAGAGACAAGGTGTTGCAGCAAGAGGGCAGTCACTCAGTTAATTTCAGAAAGCCAGCAAACCGAGAAGACGGACAAATAATGTCGTAAAGAACCCCCTTAAGGTAATGTGCATTTCCAGTCCCTTTAACGTTAAGGGAAGGGGGTAGAAGGAGGAGATTGAGGTCAAGAAGTGACTGATGATTACAGGCATCTGGGCAACAGAGAGGGTCTGAGGGGGAGTTGGGGAACTTCTCTGTCCTTGCTGAGGTCACAGTGCTCCTATAAATCTTTAATTATATATAACTTATTATTATTTTACTTTTTCATATACTGAATGAAAGCTAGAATCCTGTAAAATTTTAATAAAATATTGTTACCTGTGTGTGCACACTCCTTATCTCCTTGGAGGTTAGTTTTGGGAAGTGACTAGCATACTACCATCTTGCTTTGAAATTAAACTACAAGCTAAATTCCTTCCATCATTATCTTGGCCTACATGCAGAGATAAGCAACATTAGTTAACCAAAAAGGCATCACCTGGCAGGGAAGTGGGTGTAAGGAGCAAAATGGAGTTTGTTGAGCTAGGCCTCCTTTTAACTGTTACAGAGATGCTAGAAGAAAAGCCTCTCCTTGGCGCTGGAGAGGAATCTGGATGCAAAAGAGAAACAAATTGAAAATCAGCTGTGATTCTTCTAAGATTCGTTAATTTCATCCTCCAACTCTCTTTGCCAGTACAATCCTCCCTCTCCCAAGAAGTCCAGATTCCAGCTTTTACTGGACACCTCCATTTCAGATGATAATAGCCAACAGGTTAAGAATACGGATGCTGGCCCAGTGCGGTGGCTCACACCTGTAATCCCAGCACTTTGGGAGGCCAAAGCGGGTGGATCACGAAGTCAGGAGTTTAAGACCAGCCTGACCAACATGGTGAAACCCCTGTCTCTACTAAGAACACAAAAATTAGCCAGGTGTGGTGGTGTGCACCTGTAATCCCAGCTACTCAGGAGGCTGAGTCAGGAGAATCACTTGAACTCATGAGATGAAGGTTGCAGTGAGCCAAGATCATGCCACTGCACTCCAGCCTGGGTGACAGAGCAAGACTCCATCCCCACCGCCCCCCAAAAAAGAATACAGATGCTGAAACAGAACAGCTTAGGTTCAAATCTCCATACCCCTCTGACTTTAGCTGATTGACCTCAGGAAGTTACTTTACCTCTTGAAATCTCATTTGTCAAATTGAAATAATAGCATATCTATCTTAACTTGTGCTGGAAGGATTATGTGACTTAAGACATGTAAAGCATTTGTGATAGTGCCCACATTACCTGTCATAGACAGTTTCTGACATAGCTCCCAATGATCTCCACCTCTTGTGTTCAGCCCTTGTATGATTCCTTCCCCTTGAGTGTGGGCTGAACCTAATGACTTGCTTCTAATACATGGAATTTGGCAAAAGTGAGGGTGTGACAGTTAATTTTGTAATGTCAACTTCATGGGGCTGAGGGATGCCTACATAGCAGGTATAACATTATTTCTCAGTGTGTCTTTGATGATATTTCCGTAAGAGATTGGCATTTGAATCAGTAGACTGAGTAAAGAAGATTGCAATCACCAACATGAGTGGGCGTCATCCAATCCATTGAGGACCCAGATAGAACGAAAAGACAGTGAAAGGACAAATTGGCCAGGCACTGTGGCTCACACCTATAATCTCAGCACTTAGGGAGGCCAAGACGGGTGAATCACTCAAGGTCAGGAGTTCAAGACCAGCCTGGCCAACATGGCAAAATCCTGTCTCTAATAATAATACAAAAATTAGCCAGGTGTGACGGTGGGTGTCTGTAGGCCCAGCTACTCAGGAGGCTGAGGTGGGAGAATCACTCAAACCCAGGAGGTGGAGGTTGTAGTGAGCTGAGATTGCTCCACCGCACTCCAGCCTGGGTGACAGAGTGAGACTCCCTCTCAAAAAAAAAAGACAGATTTACTCTCTGTTTCAGCCACGACATCCATATTCTCCTACCCTTGAACATCTTTGCTTCTGGTTCTCAGGTCTTCAGATTTAGGCTGCAACTATACTCCTGGCTTTCCTGGGCCTCCAGCTTGCAGACAGCCGATCATGAGACTCCTCAGCCTCTGTATCACATGAGCTAATCCCTCATCATACATCTCTCTATATACATAGATAGAGATATATACACAAATATACATATGTATCCATTGGTTCAGTTTCTCTGGAGGACCCCAACCAATACAGATTTGATGTGGCTTCTGTGATTAGGTTACTAAAGACTGACTTCCATCTTGCTAGCACTGTGTCTCACTCTCTCTGATTAAGTCAGCTGCCATCTTGTGAGCTGCCCTATGGAGAGGCCCATGTGGCAAGGAACTGAGGGAGACCTCTGGCTACCAGTTTGTGAGTAAAGGAAGACTCAGTTCAACAACCTGCAAGAAACTGAATTCTGCTGGCCACCACCCAAGGGAGCTAGGAAGACGTTCCTTCCCAGTTGAGTCCTAGAACTGCAGCCCTGCAAGAGTCCCAGAGCTAGAGGACCCAGCTAATCCACAACTAGATTTCTAATCTCCAGAAACAATGAGGAAGTTTCAGGATAATTTGTTGTACAATACTTAAGCACTCTATAAACATAATCTAGTAACAGACATCTTAAAATTCACATCTCCTCCTCCAGTATTCACACCTTAGTAAACAGAAACCCACCATCCATCCAAGTTGATCAAACCAAAAGCCTAAAAAAAGAAAATCATTTTAAAATTCTTTTTCTCAATTCCTGCTCCCCTAAATAGAACAACTTCATGTATATCCGAGTAAGAGTGTTTCAAGAATAGAAAGTTCAAAAGCTCTCAAGCCAAAAATAAACTTGGGTTATTTTAAGACAAAAGAGAGAGATGTTATAGAACTGAACTTGGATCTGCTCACCTGGCTCAGCAAAGCCAACCACTGACACTGGGATAGCGGTGAGAGGAAGTGAAGCACTGATTGCAGTGTGCCAAGCAAGTAGAATCAGGGCAGCTCAAGCTTAAGACCTGAGCTCCCGGATGGCTTGCAGGCAAGGATTTTTACAGGCAGGGGTAGATGTAATCTCCATGTATTGCTTTATGATTTTGCGTGTAGCACAGGCAAAAGCTACAGGCAAAATTGTAAGTCAATACATGGAGGTTACATGCTGGCTTAGGCCTAAAAAGGTTGGGATATCTTGAAGTAAGCTTACATGTTATAGGTAGATTCAAAGATTTTCTCATTTGCAATTGGTTTAGGAAGAAAAGCTTTTAAAAAAATTGGGATCGGCAGTAAAATATTAACCAGAATGATATTGTTTGGCTCTGTGTCTCCAGAGTCCCCCAGGGAAGTGTGACATGCTGTAAGCCCCTCTGGAAAAATTTTAGGACAAAGAATGTGGTCAAAGTTCAGTCTTCAAATCCCCCTTATCTGAGGTCTACAGACCACTGGATCCATTCAGTGAGGAAACTCAATGGGGTCCAAGTCTCTGAAAGACAACTCAGGGACATATGTTAAGATGTTATCTTTAGTTTCCATAAGGAAAGTAAACATCTCTGGAACTCTCACTTCCTTGGCTATTGCTTTAGAATACTATCACCTTCTTGTCTGACAAATTTCTTATTTACTTCTGGGGCTACTTAGGTGCCTGGAATTTCCCTTTAAGGAACTCCAGATTCTTCTTTATTTTCATGCTTGGGATTTTCAAGCCTCCGGAAAGGGGGTTCCTGCTCCATCTCACCCAATGCCCTGAGTAATCTGGACCCTTACTGTCCTCTCTAATTCTGTTTTTACATCATTTTCCCTCTTACTAGCAGTTCTAGCCACATGGGTTTTTTCATTTAGCTGCCTGGTCATCCTTGTTTTACCTCCTATTGCTGCAGAACATCAGTGGAGATACCTGGTTTTACTGTGCCGAGAGAGCAGACCCTAGTTTGGTTCTATAATAGTAATGTAATTTTCATCTACTGTAAGTCAAAATATATTATCTAAAATTGGCAAACATAACCGAACACAGGTCCAGTCTGCAATCACTGATTGCAGAGTCCAATTAACCAGAGCAAGTTCTGATAGAAAGAAAGTGACTTTATCCCAGAGCTAGCTGAGAGGAAGTAGCATAGGGTCCTGCTTTGAGGTACCACTTCCTTTTTCTGGGCAGAAGGCAAGGGCTTTTAAAGAGGAAGCTGGTGTGAATGGCATGCAGGGGAGGGGGCGAAGAGGTGCCAGGTCTATGAGACTTGCTTCAGATATCTTATGTATCGAGTTGCCTGGCTGGTGCCATCACAAGCAGAGCTAGGTTGTCAACTGAGGCAATCTCGTCAATTTAGGCTGTAAACGAGCCATTGTCTTGAGGTAATCTCCTGGTGGAAGAGAGTTCTGGAGGCACCTGGTTTGCTCCAAGGTTTGTCTCTTGAACTTGTAAGTGACACATAGTTAGATGAGCTTACTGTGTAGGGAGTGTGTGGTGGAGAGAACTATAACTGCATTCCTAAAGAGCTAAGTAGAAGATGAGGGAAGAGAAAAAAGAAAAAACAATTCATTATTTTCTTTTAAAAATGGGGTACTCAATTACAAAATCACAGATTAGCAATATAAGTAGGCTTAGAAATATGAAGGTCAATGTTAGAAGAAATAACTAAAGAAATTATGAGCGATCCTTTGGGGAGCAAGTTTAGGGGTGAGGCACAGATCCATTGTTCTTTGTTTTAAACATCTTAGTGCCATTTTTAAGGGAGGATTACCATCCATTACTTGATAAAAATTAATTAAAAGAAGTTTATGATGTAACTCCAAACAAAGGACTGAAAAGTGAGATAAATGAAGATACTCATTTGTTTGAAGAAATAGTGGACATGTTCCTCATAACTTAATTTCAATATAGAATTTACATTAACATTTTTAATAATGTTAAACATTCAGGATCTTCTTTAAATATAAAGCACATCTTATTCTGTCCAACAAACTCCTCTCCAACAGTCATCTCTCATTTCTTCACTTTGAACTGCCAACTGCCCATTCTTTAAAAATCGTAGGATCAGAATACTATATATGAGCTTCCTGTTTGTGAATGGATCTTGCAAAAATAAGAGGAGAATATTCATGACAATGAAGATGACAGTGATAGCAGCTAATATTTACTGAGCTTCTCTTCTGCACCAGGCATCACACTAAGCACTTTATACACACACGTCATTTAATCTTGACAACAATCCCATGAGCTAAGTACCCTTATTCCATTTGTATTGATGAAAGCACCAAGGCCCAAGGAGGTGAGCTAAGTGGCCTAACGTCCCACATAGGAAACACTTGTACCATGCAGTTTTGCTCCAGAACCCATGCTCTTAATTGCCACTATGCTGACTCTATAAATAATAAAAATGGGACACATCCAAAAGGTAGGCCACTATTCTCTATCCATAGTGGTAAAGGTTAAAAGGAAGAAATGAAAGATTATGTTCCATTCTGTGCATTCAGTGAACATTACTGAGTGCCTGATAATGAAAAGTAGGCTTTGACATTACACACATAGCTCTGCTGTTACCTGCACCAGCTGCTGATCTCGGGCCAATCACCCAGCCTCTCATACACAGGTTAATTGTGCTACCCTCGTAGGCTGTTGTGGGCATGGGACGAAATGTGAATCACTGGCACAGTGCCGGCACAAAGAATACAGGTTAATCATGCTGACCTCGTAGGCTGTTGTGAGCATGGGACGAAATGTGAATCACTGGCATAGTGCCAGCACAGAGAACGCAGCCTTGTAAGCTCCAAAAGAGTGTCGTGGCTGAACGTAGCTTCTGGCAACCAGAAGATAAAAGGGTTAAACCAAACAGTTGTTCTAACACTATAGGTCAAAATAGCAAGTGCCCAGGAAAAAAGAATTTGTGATGAAACACATTCTGTCTATAAAATTGTGTGTAAACATTTGCATTGACCAACTCCAAGTTGTTGCTGTCTTTCCTTACGGAGATTCCTCTGGATGGCAGTCATGGGAACTGGCAAGAAAGACCAGGTAAAGAAAGGGTGAGCCAAAAGACTACCAGCGAAGTGCAGTTACTGATGGTTTCCCCAGTATTGATTTCTGTGGGGAAATCAGAGTCATCTGGGTTTTGAGGTGCTAAGCCCAGGCAGCCAGAACCAGTGCTAGGGCTGGTCTCAGCTTACCAAGGCTTTCCAAGCAGAGCTAACCATTCATCCCTCCATTCATGCATTGCATTATTTTGTTTTTTCATTCAACACTTATTTCTCAAGCCCCCACATCCTGTGCTTGCAGCCCTGAGTCAGCAACAGAAGGGCCTGCAAAAGCCTCCTCTCTGTCTCAGAATAAAGTCATGGAGGGCTAAATCGAGTTGGGCTTTCAGTAGACATTTATAATATGGAAGGTGGGCAGGTTCACCCAGTGCTTTCATGGTGGAATTGAGGAAACCCAGACCCAGGCAGCAACGGCCCAAGGTTGCAGAGGTAGTAAGTGGTGAAGTCGGTATGCAAACCCAGGTCTACTGCAGCCACATCTATAAGCCCCTCTATATCACTACAACACCAGGGAGAGAGAGATATTCCAGGGTTTCTTTCTCTTGAAAAGGACCAGTCAATGGAGCAGAGCTGTTTGTCCATGGAGATGAGTTGTCTGTGAGCCAGGTTTACATAGAGCAGAGTGAGAGGAAAGAAGAGTGGGAGATTGCAGACAAACATGACCAGCAAGCATCTCTCTCAAGGCCTCTCTGGAACCAGGCTGTGCTCCTGCTCATGACTTTCAGTTCCTTCACTGTGAAATGGAAGTCAAAGTCCAGTTCCCATGCCACACACATGGGAAGGAGTCCCCATCTCCTTTTATGGCATCTTTTCTCACTTTCCTGCTACACAGATTCTCCCCTCTAGCCACACACCTTACCCTATCCCACCTGAGGACCTTGGCTTCCACCATCTGGAAGGTTTCTGCTAACCTCAGGGCTGTCCCAGGCTGGAGGGCAATGGCACAATCTCGGCTCACTGCAACTTCTGCCTCCCTGGTTCAAGCGATTCTCCTGCCTCAGCCTCCCGAGCAGCTGGGATTACAGGTGCCAGACCCCACACCCGGCTGTTTGTATTTTTTTTAGTAGAGACGGGGTTTCACCATGTTGGCCAGCCTCGTCTCGCAGGTGTCTCCCTACTTTGCCCAACACTGAAAGTCACAGGACTTTTCTCAACATCATTCATGTTAAAAACATCTTTTTCCCACTAAATAGACACACGCTCCATCCTCTTTTAGTAAATCTTCCACAAAATTAGGTAAGGAGAAATAACCCTTTGTTTCACATCCGCTGACTCAGATACTGAGCACTATTCAACAAGGTCGGGGGTGAAGGTGTAGGGGAGCGGGCTGAGCAAACTACAGGTGGAGGAAAAAGAGGACAGCCTAGGAGAGGGAGGGCAGACGAGAGGAGAGGACATTGTGCAGGGGCACAGTGTTTTGCTGGTCCTTTCTTTCTTTCTTTTCTTAATACGGCCCTGGCTCACAGCAAGGCCACTACCTGACAGGCAGATGGGTCACTTCCCATGGGTGCAACAGAAGTACAGCTTGATAGCTACAAACCAGATATCCTCCAGCCATGTGCTCACACTGTTTCCAGACCCAGGTGGTGGTCTGGGGGGTTAGAAGAGGCGGGAAGGGTGCTTTCTTAAGAATCATCCGCATATCCTCAGGGCTTCATCCCTCTAGGGAGGTGGCCCTCGGCCCTCCTCTGCATGGTTCTCCCTAAAAGGTCATGCCACATCTTAACACTCTGGTCCCTGCGCCCCGCAGGCCTCCCGGATCCAAATGCCCAGGCCCAGTCTTTCATACTGATTTGGTTGATCTGGAGTGGGATCTGGGCATAAGATAGTTTAAAAAGTTTCCCAGGTGATTCTAACGTGCATTCTGACCTTGGTCCAGTGTCCTAATTGCTGTAGGCTCTGCACACCTCTCAAGGCATGATGCTGCTTTGTGCTGTAGTTACTGTATTTCATCCAGTCGAAGGCATCATGATTGTAAGATGAAGTCACATTTTAGAAATCTTAAAATGTAAAGAATATAGATATCTTTGGGTGAAATGTAATTTTGCCTTGTCTACAAGATTGATCCCCCCGATGGCAAGGATCCTGGCTTCCTCACTCTTGTGTTGCTCTCTCACCGTTCCTGCTTAGCTGAGTGTGAGGTGTTCAGTGAATGTCTGCTGAATGCATAGCAATGTTGGGTTGCTTTCTTTCTTGCATGTGCTCTGGATTCTTACTGTTCTCTTCGCTTCTCTGCCCTGACAGAAGTGCCCTCAAGAAGTGTCTTGAGGAGACAGTAGATAGCCAAACAACAGTTTTAGATTCACTGACTGATTATGAAAGAAGCAGTAGTTATTTTAGTGCACTTTATGGTTTATCCTTTCTGGAATACTATTATACAATCATGATTTTTCTCATACTTGTTCCAGTGAAATATAATTTTAGGTGTTTCCTTTGTATTGTTCAAATTGTAATATCTCCAGTGGAAGATTTTTTAAGCTTGTTCTTGTCTTCTCACTGCCACCCCACATAGTCATAGTCTGAAAGCATTTTGCTTTTTGGAAATAATCTATTATGGGCACCAAGATATGGAGTTATCTACTTTTCACCAAGCCTTGGTCCTTTCAGTGGTGTATTAGAGACCTCATTTAGGGTTCTAAGGGTGGATATCAAATTGTTTCATATGAGTCTAACATGGATAATTCTGCTCCGGGCCACTTTTAGTGATAGAGCTAGAAAAGTTATACTTTTAAAAGGTAAATAGCTCACAATAATTTTGCAATATAATTCCCACTTTACCAATTATTGTTGTTTGAATATAAAAATATTTTTAAATTATGTTATTTACAACATATCTGTTTAAATTCAACACAGGATGCCCAAATAAATATAGAAGTGGGAGCTTCAAGTTGCTAAACATGTCGGTCACAATTTATGGAACAGATTGAAAGATGGGGAAATATTACTGTATTAGTTTGCTCTCACATTGCTATAAAGAAATACCTGAGACTGGGTAATTTAAGAAAAACAAGTTTAATTGGATCATGTTTCCACAGGCTGTACAGGAAGCATGATGTTGGCATTTGCTCAATTTCTGGGGAGGCCTCAGGAAATTTATGATCATGGAGGAAGGTGGAAGGGGAACAAGCACTTCACTGGCCAGAGCAGGAGGAAGACAGACAAAGGGGGAGGTGCCTCACACTTTAAATATCCAAATCTCATGAGAACTCTATCTCTATCATGAGAACAGCACCAAAAGGGGAAATCTGCCCTCATGATCCAATCACCTCCCACCAGGCCCCACCTCCAACACTGGGGATTATAACTGAACATGAGATTTGGGTGGGGATACAGATCCAAACCATAGCATTCCACTCCTGGTCCCTCTCAAATCTCATGTCCTTCTCACATTGCAAAATACAATCATGTCTTCCCAACAGTTGCTCAAAGTCTTAATTCATTCCAACATTAACTCAAAAGTCCAAAGTCACATCCAAGACAAGGCTAGTCCTTTCCACCCATGAGCCTGTAAAATCAAAAACAAGTTAGTTACTTCTGAGATACAATGGGGAGGATAAAGCCATTTGCTAAATATTCCCATTCCAAAAGGGAGAAATCAGCCAAAAGAAAGGGGCTACAGGTCCCATGAAAGTCTGAAACCCAGCAGGGCAGTCATTAAATCTTAAAGCTCCAAAATAATCTTTGACCTTATGTCCCACAGCCAGGGCACACTTGTGCGAGGGGTAGGCTCCCAAATCCTTGGGCAGCTCTGCACCTACGGATTTCCAGGGTTCAGCCCACGTGACTGCTCTCAAGAGCTAGCACTGAGTGCTCACAATTTTTCCATGCACATGGTGGCAAGCTGTCAGTGGCTCTGCCATTCCAGGGTCTGGAAGATGGTGGCTTTTTTCTCAACTGCCTATCTATTAGACAATTCCCCAGCGGGCACTCTATGTGGGGGCTCCAACCTCACATTTCTCCCTCTGCACTGCCCTAGTAGACGTTCTCCATGAGGGCTCCACTCCTACAACAGGCTTTTGCCTGGATATGCAGGTATTTCCATACATTCCCTGAAATCTAGATGGCAGATCCCAAACTTCAATTCTTGTACTCTGTGCACCTGCAGGCTTAACACTACATGGAAGCTGCCAAAGCTTATGGCTCACACCCTCTGAAGCAGTAGCTGGAGCTGTACCTGGGCCCCTTTTAGCCATGGCTGGAGGTGGAGTGGCTGGGATTCAGGGAGCAGTGTCTTGAGGCTACATAAGGCAGCAGGGCCTTGGGCCCAGCCAAGGAAACCATTCTTCCCTCTTAGGACTCTGGACCCACGATGGGAGAGGCTGCTAAAAAGGTCTCTGAAATGCCTTGGCACGCTTTTCTCCATTGTCTTGTCTATCAACATTTGCCTTCCTTTTAGTTATGCAAATTTCTGCAGCCTTCATGAATTCCTCCCCAGAAAATAGGCTTCTCTTTTCTCATGGCTGGGCTGCAAATTTTCCAAACTTCTGTTTCCCTTTTAAAAATAAGTTCCAGTTTCAGGTCATTTATTTGCTTGTTCCCATGAGTATATGTTGTTAAAGGAAACAGCCAGACCACATGTTAAACATTTTGCTGCTTAGAAATTTCTTCCCCAGATACCCTGAATCATCTCTCTCAAATTTAAAATTCCATAGATCCCTCGAGCAAGGGCACAATGGAGTCAGTTTCTTTGCTAAATAATAGCAAAATGACCTATGCTCCAGTTCCCAATAAGTTCTTCATCGCTCTCTGATATCTCCTCAGCCTGGACTTTATTATCAGCATTTTGAATACAATAATTTAACAAGTCTCGGGCTGGACACAGTGGCTCACGCTTGTAATCCTAGCACTTTGGGAGGCCAAGGCAGGTGGATCACAAGGTCAGGAGATTGAGACCATCTTGGCTAACATGGTGAAACCCCATCTCTACTGAAAAAACAAAAATAACAACTAACAAAAAAAAAACCTAGCTGGATGTGGTGGCAGGCACCTGTAGTCCCAGCTACTTGGGAGGCTGAGGCAGAAGAATCGCTTCAACCTGTGAGGCAGAGGTTGCAGTGAGCTGAAATCGTACCGATTCACTCCAGCCTGGTAATAGAGCAAGACTCCATCTCAAAAAAAAAAAAAAAAAAAAAAAAAATTAAAAAGTCTCTAGGAAGTTTTAAATTTTCCCTCATCTTCCTGTCTTTTTTTGATCCCTAGACACTCTTCCAACCTCTGCCAGTTACCCAATTCCATACATACATTTTCAGGTATTATTATTGCAATGCCCCACTCTTCAGTATCCATTTTCTGTATTAGTCTGTTCTCACATTGCTTTTAACAAACATCTGAGACTGGGTAACTTATACAGAAAAGAGATTTAATTGGCTCATGGTTCCTCAGGCTATATAGGAAGCACAGTGGCTTCTGCTTTGAGAAAGGCCTCAGGAAACTTACAGTCATGGCGGAAGGCAAAGAAGGAGCAAGTATTTGACATGGCTGGAGCAATTACCCAAAGTGAGAATGCGACCAAATTCTACAAGTGATTAGCTTTTATTCTAGTAGGCAAAGAAACAAATTTACGGAGCTTCTTTTGCCTAAACCACTTATCTTCTTAGCATAAGGACTTTTAAAAAACCCTGATTATTAGAATATGGCTGAGAGATATTAGAACCATTTTTCTCAGATATGAATTCTTAGCAGGAATAGAAACTGCAATTTTTTAATTTTAAGAGGAATTAGACCAGAGAGAACTATTAAGAAAGTGGTGTATTCAGTCTAAAGATTGTTAGGCTGAAGTCCATGAATAGGCTCTGGGAAGTTTATAAACACTTGGAAATTATTTGCAAAATGTGTGTATGAATGTGCTTTACCCTAGAAAGAGAGTTCGTGAATTTCATTAGATTGTTTGGTATTAACAAAGAAAAAACAAACTACCACCATCACATAACAAAACCACAACACTGATCTAGTCTAATCGTTTCACCTAACAATAAGTAAACTGATGCTCGGAAGGTTAAATTACTAGCCTGAGGCCACACAGTCAGTGGCAGAGCTCAGGGTAAAGAGAGAGCCAGTACAGCCAGCGGCGGAACCCAGGGTAAAGAGAGAGCCAGTACAGCCAGCGGTGGCGCCCAGGGTAAAGAGAGAGCTAGGTGGTGTACTCGGTAAATAAATTAGAAATTCCTAACTCTTAGGCTGGAGTTCTGCCTGTTATGTGAAGCCAGAGTAGGGGATCATTAGGTCCAGGATAATAATTACATTTATATGTTAAAGAAAAGGTGCAGTGAAATTTAGAGAAAGAGAAAACAGGGTTCCAGATGATGGAATACAAAGAATGTCGAGACAGATGAAGCAAGAGGGGTCCATAGAATCAGAGGCTTGGAAGTAATTCCTATTTATGAAAGGGAGTGAGAACAAGGTGGTGAGGTGTACAGAGCTACATGAAAGTGCTCGTCAATAACATGGCTACAGAATGTTGATAACTGAAAAGGAAGTAAAATATAAAAACATTTGCAGAATATTTCTTAATCAAAATTTCACCAGAAGTTCCAAAATGGCAGCGTAGAATCAAGATGACTTTACTTCTTTCATAGAAAACCAAAAACAAATACATAGCACTGAGATTATTACCAGCAATATTTCAGAACTTGAATATTAAGATGAGAGAGTTCCTGGGGCCACAGAGAAGTGAAACACTTTGATAAGATGGTAAGAGAATCAGACTTCCATGTCCACAATGCCACTCCTCCCAGTCTGCTCAGCACAAAGTGTACGGAAAATTTCTCCCTGACTCATAGTTTCCACACTGGAAAAAGCGAGGTTGAGGTGACAACCAGCTTCCCCACCATCTTGGGTTCTCTGGCAGGAGATCCATCCCTGCCGTAACCCATGGGAAGCATCAGGAGTACCTGAAAGGAGAAACATTCCCGAAGGCAGCCAGAGACAAAGGAGGGAAGTGAGACTACCTTCCTCAGCCCTGGAAACTCTGTAACTCAGCCAAATGAGACCCAAATCAGAGCAGATCTTCAGCAGCACCATGATGTAGGAGGTTCATTCCACAGGTCTGTGCTCTGAGCAGAACACCCTAGGCAGCCTTCCTGCACTACTGGGAGATTTCATTTGGCATCTCCCCATTTGAGCTGGGACACACTCTGATTATTGACTAGAACTGTAGCAAACCTGGGTTTAAAGTGCCATCTAGTACCAAGAAGTAGGTAGTGACCTAGCAAGAAAAAAAGAAGTCAACAGATAAATTACAAAGAATCTGTAAGCAAACATATCCAATCAAACCAATGCAAGCCACATAGAGAAGCCTGGAATAAAAAGCTAATCCTTAAATGCAAAGACATAGATGTACATCCACAGGAAACAACAGCAATCAGGGAACCATGACTTTTTCAAACAAACAAAACGAAGAACTAGTGACTGATCTTTAAAAGATGGCAATATATGAATTCTCTAAGAATTTAAAATAATGGGTTTTTTTTGAGACAGAGTCTTACTCTGTCACCCAGGCTAGAGTGCTGTCGTGCAATCTCAGCTCACTGCAACCCCCATCTCTCAGGTTAAAGCAAGTCTTGTGCCTCAGCTTCCCAAGTAGCTGAGATTACAAGCATGCACCACCATGCCCAGTTAAGTTTTGTATTTTTAGTAGAGACGGGGTTTCAAACTAAACCAGGTTTAGTTGGCCAGGTTGGTCTCAAACTCCTGGCCTCAGGTGATCCTCCTTCCTTGGACTCCCAAAGTGCTGAGAGTACAGGCATGAGCCACCATGCTCGGCCCAAAATAATAGTTTTAAGAAAACTCAGTGACCTCCAAGATAACGCAGTAAACAAATTCATAAATTTATCAGAAAATTTTAACAAAGAGATTGAAATAATTCTAAAAAATCAAACAGAAATATTGGAATTGAGAAATATATTTGCTGGACTAAAAAAATTCATTAAAGGCCCTGAACAGCAAAATGCATTGAACAGAGGAAAGAGTCAGTGAGCTTAGACAAGCTATTTGAATAATCACTGTTAGAGGATAAAGAAGAAAAAAGAATGAAAAGAAACAGAGATCACCTACAAGATATAGAAAATTACCTGAAAAGATAAAATTAAACATTATTGGTGTTCAAGAGCAAGTTGAGGAAGGGCAAAGGGTGTCAACCTTATTAAAGAAATAATAGAAAACTTTCCAAAATGTGAGAAAAAGATAAATAACAGAACACCAAACATTTTTGACCCAAACAAGACTAACCCAAGCCATATAATACTCAAACTCTCAAAGGTCAATGACAAAGAGAGGATTATTTCTCTCTTTTAAGAGAGAATCCTAACAGCAGCAAGAAAAAAGAAACAAATAGCATATAAAAGAGCTCTAATTCATCTGACAAGAGACTTCTCAACAGAAATGGTATAGGCCGAAAAGGAGTGAGGTGACACTTTCAATGTGCTGAGAGAAAAAAATAGATATCCAATAATATTGTACCCAGCAAAGTTATCCTTCAAATATGAAGGAGAGATAAAGTCTTTTCCAGACAAACAAAAGCTGAGAGAATTCACCACCACCAGACTCATCTTACAAGAAATGCTAAAGGTATTACTCATTCTGAAAGAAAAAAACAATAACATGAATAAAGAAAACATTTGAAGGTATAAAACTCATTGGTAAAATTAAGATATGGACAAACCCAGAATAATCTTATACCCTAACTGTGTATTTATATACTTATATATACTTATAACCCTAGTATAAATCCAAAAGTTAAATCAATTAAAAATAGTAATACTTACAGCAACTTGATAGGAGACAGGCAATATAAAATAAGTAAATTGCAACACTATAAAGTCAAAATGTGTGTTGGGGGAGTGGAGTTAAAGTGTAGAGGTGTTTTTCCTTGTTTACTCCTATTTTTTGTGTGTGACCTAAGACAAGTTATAATCTCTTTAAAATAATGTGTTATACCTATGAAATGTTTTTTGTAAGCCTCATGATAACCACAATACAAAAACCAACAATAGATTCACTAAAAATAACAAGTTATCAATTAAAACATACTAGTAGAGAAAATAACTACAAAGAAAGACAGTAAGAAAAGGAAAGAAAGAAAAAGAGAGGAGTTACAAAACAATCAGAAAATAAGCAAGAAAATGGCACTAGTAAGTCCTACCTTTTCAATAATAATCCTGAATGTAAATGGATTCAATTCTATAATTAGAAGGCATAAAGTGGCTGAATGAATAAAGAAACAAGACCCAACTATATGCTACCTACAACAAACCCACTTCACCTATAAAGACAACAATCAAAGATTGCAAAGAGACAAAGAAAGTCACTACATAATGACAAAGGAGTCCATTTAGCAAAAGGATGTAGCAATTACAAATATCTATGCACTCAACACTGGAGCTTCCAAGTATATAAAACAAACATTAGTATCTCTGAAGGTAGAGGTAGACTGCCACACAGTAATAGTAGCAATTCACCACATCAGCAGAACAAAGAAAAAAAATTAATCTCATGACAAGATGAGAAAAGTCATTTCAGTATATTCAGAAAACATTTTTTTTTTTGAGACAGAATCTCACTCTGTTGCCTAGGCTGGAGTTCAGTGGCACAATCTCAGTTCACTGCAATCTCCACCTCCCAGGATCAAGCGATTATCCTGCCTTAGCCTCCTGAGTAGCTGGAATTACAGGCATCCATCACCATGCCTGGCTAATTTTTGTATTTTTAGTAGAGACAGGGTTTCACCATGTTGTCCAGGCTGGTCTTGAACTTCTGACTCCAGGTGATCCACCTGCCTCAGTCTCCCAAAGTGCTAGGATTACAGGCATGAGCCACTGTGCCTGGCCCAGGAAACATATTTGATAAAACAAAAATCAAAAAAATTATAAAAACTCATCAGGTTTATTCATAGGATTCTAAATTGTATGTGAGAAAGGAAACGACTTAGAATATTCAAGGCAGTCTTAGAAAAGAGGAATAAAGATGGGGGATTTACACGATTAGACTTCAATACTTATTATAAACCACAGTAATCAAAACTTTACTGGATGGTACTGGGATAAAGATCAACAAACAAGTCAACGGAATAGAGAACCCCAAAATAGATGCATACCACGGCCATTTAGTTCTTGACAAGGTGCCAAAGCAACCCAGTAGGAAAAGAAAAGTCTTTAAGAAATAGTTCTGGAACAACTAGGTATCTCTCTACAGAAACAAATGAACCTCTACCCTTGCCTCACACCATACATAAAAATTAATTCAAATGGAGCATAGACCTAAACATAGAAGTTTTATAAAGTCTCCAGATGAAAAAAAAAATCTTTCTGAATTTGGCAGAGATAAAAGTTTCTTAGGATATAGAAAACAATAAATGATAAATGAAACCTCAAAAAAATTTTAAAAAATTCTGTTCTTCAAACACACTATTAAGAAAAAAGACAAGACATAGGGAAATATTTTGCAAGACATATATCTGACAAAAAAACTGATAAACAATATATTTTTAAAAACTCCTGACCAGGTGGGGTGGCTTATACTTGTAATCCTGGAACTTTGGGAGGCCAAGGCAGACCACTTGAGCCCAGGAATTTGGGACCCGCCTGGGCAACATAGCAAGATCCTGTCTCAAAAATAAATAAATAAATCTCCTTAATAATAAAAAGACAACTCAACTTTAAAAAATAGGTAAAACATTTTGACAGACACATTACAAATTAATATATATGAATGACCAATAAGCACATTAAAAAGTACTTCACATCATTAGTTATTAGGGAAACACAAATTAAAGCCACAGTGAAAAACCACTACCCATCTACCAGAGCAACTAAAAATAAAAACCTTGAAACACCAAATATGGCCAGGATTTCGAACAACCTGAACTTTCATGCATTGTTGGTGGGAATGTAAAATTGTATAGTTACTTTGAAAAAGGTCTACCTATTTCTTAGGAAACTGAATATACATATACCCTGAAACCTAGTTATTACATTCTTAGTATTTGCTCAAAAGAAATTAAAAAAACAAAAAATGTCTGCAAAAAGACTTGTACTAAAATGTTTGCAGACGCTCTATTTATGATAGCCTTGAACTGGAAACAGTCCAGGTGTACACTGGTATGAAACACTGTGGCATATTTATAAGGTAGTACAAACTAATATTAGATAAAATAGCATGAATAAAAATCTCAAAAATGCTATTTTGGTGAAAGAAGTCTAACACAAAAGAAACACACTTTATGATTCCAATTTATGAAGTCAGATCCTTGTAAAATAGGCTGAACTAATCTATGATCTTATATTAGTCAGGGTTTTCCAGAGGGACAGAACTAATAGAGTGTGTGTGTGTGACAGAGAGAGAGAGTGTGTGTGTGCGCGCGCGCGCGCGCGCACGTGCACGCACGTGCATGTGTGAGTTTATTAGGAAGAAATGGCTCACACAATTACAAGACCAAGTCCCGTGATAGGCCATCTGCAAGCTGGGGAAGAAAGAAGCTGGTAGTGGCTCAGTCCAAGTCCAAAAGCCTCAAACCAGAAAAGCTGATAGTGCAGTCTTTGGTCTGTGGCCAAAGGCCTGAAAGCCCCTGGAAAACCAATGGTGCAAGTCCCAAAATCTAAAGGCAAAGAACCTGGAGTCTGATGTTCAAGAGCAAGAGGAGCAGAAAGAAGGATTCAACACAGGAGAAAGAAGGCAGGCAGAAGACTCAGCAAGCCAGTTTATCCCACCTTCTTCTGTTTGCTTTGTCCTAACCAACTCGCAGCCGACTGGATGGTGTCCACCTACATTGAGGGTGGATCTTCCTCTCCCAGTCCACCGACTCAGATTTCAATCTGCTCTAGCAACACACTCACAGACACACCCAGAAACAATGCTTTACCAGCTATCCTTCAATCCAATCAAGTTGACACCTAATATTAACCATCACAGATGCCAAAACAAAAATTAAAAAATCAGACAGTGGATGCATCTAGAGGATAAAGGATCCAGGATTGACTAGGAAGGGTTATTTGTGGAGTTGCTAGACAAAATACAAGATGCCCAGTTAAACTTGAATTTCAGATAAACAATGAGTATTTTTTTTTAAGACAAGGTCTCACTCTGTTGTCCAGGCTAGAATGCAGTGTTGTGATCATAGCTCACCGCAGCCTCAAACTCCTGGGCTCCAGTGATCCTCCCACCTCAACCATCCAAGTAGCTATGACTACAAGTGGGCACCACCACAAATGGCTAATATTTTTCTTTTCTTTTCTTTTTTGGAGAGACTGAGCCTTGCTATATTGCCCAGGCTGGTCTCAAACTCCTAACCTTTGAAGCAATCTTCCCACCATCATGGTCTCCCAAACTGCTGAGATTACAAGTGTGAGCCATCATGTCCAGCTTTGCAACAAATGATTTTTTTAGGACAGGAATTTCCCATGCAATAGTAGGGGCACACTTATTTAAAAAAAAAAAAAAGCCATCATTTATCTGAAATTCAAATTTAACTGAGCATCTTATTATTATTTTTCCTTCTGAATTTGGCAACCCTAGGCATGAGGAAATTTCTAGAGTGATGATAATGTTTTCTATATTATAGGGTTTTAGTTTACACAGGTATATATATTTGTAAAAATGTATCTAATGTTACGTTCAAAATGTATATATTTAATTGTACATAAAAGTTATCTAAAAGAAACTACAAACAAATAGTGAACTCCAGTTAATGATATGCATGCTGAAGTGCTAAGTGTAGTGATGTCTACAGCTTGCTTTGAAATGCCTTAAAAAGGTAAGATGGATTAGTGGATGCACAGAGGAATAGATGAAAGGAGAGAGAAGTGATAGGCAAATATCACAGAATGGTAACGAGCATCCAAGTAGTAGATATATGGCTGCTTACTGTAAAATTTTTCAACTTTACTGTTAAAAATTTTCACAATAAAATGTTGGGGAAAATTCCAGGGGAAAAGTTTCATGATAAATAGTGTGATACCAATTTATAAAATGTAGATAAATATACACAAAGAACAACCAAAGTGAAATGCATTACAACGGTAACAGTTGCGATCCAAAAAAACAGTAACAACAAAAACCAGAAACCTCGCAGAATCCCAGACAGCAAAAGTGTGCATCATCTTCTTAAAAATTAGGCAGCTGAAAGTTGTGTAAGAGGTTGCTTTTAAAATCTGAAGTGGAGAGAGAGGCATGCAAAGATGGCTGAGAGGAGGCAACACCAGAATGCAGCTCCCAGCGAATGAGACAAGAGGGCTAGAGGACTTCACGATTCCAAGCAAGGCGCCGGGTTCATTTTGGTGGGACTGGGAGGACACTGAAATAGCCCAGGAAATGGCTAGCCCAAGCAGGGTGAGAGCAGCCCAGGGAGGGAGAACCGAGACAGGGCTGAGTGCGTCCCCACTTGGAACGCGCAGCTGGCTGGGAGGGTCAGGGACTTCACCCACTCAGTGCTCCGATTCGGATTCTGTGCTTTCCTCATCCCTCCTGCAACCCATGGTCCACAAGAGCCCCTCCAGACTGAGGCGCACTGTGGATCGTTGATGCAAATCTAAGCGATGGCTCCTACCTAGTGCCACAAGTTTCCGAACGGACCTGGGCGGAAGTGTGGACTAACGCCAGTGGGACAGAACTACCCGTCCCACAGAAAGAGGCAGAGTTGAAAGCAGGTAAACAGGCCATAGGACCTGGCAGGCCCCACCCCTACAAAAGTCAAACTGAAGCCCATATGCTAGAAAGCATCACAGCGAATTCACTAGTTTGACCCCAACCAGGAACACCCAGCTTGGGGAAGGAGAGATGCCATTGGGAAGGCGGGGCTAATCTCACTTGCAAACAAACTCTAGTGGAAAACCACCCACCTAGCAGCCTGACTGAATTTGAGGCAGCCCACCAGTGCCTCTACAAGCCAAAAAAGATACAGCTCCAACCTCAACAGAAAGGATGTCCACTCAGAGAGTCCTCCCGAAATCACCAACTTAAAAGATCAAAGGGAGATAAATCCATGAAGATGGGAAGTAACCAGCGCAAAAAGGATGAAGCCATGGAAGCCAAAACACCTCTTCTCCTCCCAGGTATCACAACTCCTCACCATCAAGAGAACAAAACAAGACAGAGAATGAGTCTGACGAATTGACAGAAGTAGGCTTCAGAAGGTGGGTAATAACAAACTTCTCTAAGTTAAAAGACCATGTTATGGCCGGGTGCAGTGGCTCACGCCTGTAATCCCAGCACTTTGGGAGGCCGAGGCGGGTGGATCTCCTGAGGTCAGGAGTTCAAGACCAGCCTGGCCGACATGGTGAAACCCTGTCTCATTAAATTAAAAAGAAAAAGAAGAAGAAGAAAAAAAAGACCATGTTCTAACCCAATGCAAAGAAACTAAGAACCTCGAAAAAAGGTTAGACGAAATGCTAACTGGAATAACCAGCTTAGAGAAGAACATAAGTGACTTGATGGAGCTGAAAAACACAGCATGAGAACTTTGCAAAGCATACACAACTTTCAACAGCCAAATTGATCAAGCAGAAGAGATGATATCAGAGATTGAAGATCAAATCAATGAAATAAAATGAGAAGGCAAGATTAGAGAAAAAAGAGTGAAAAGAAATGAACAAAGCCTCCAAGAACTATGGGATTATGTGAAAAGACCTAATCTACGCTTGATCAGCGTAACTGAATGTGACAGGGAGAATGAATCCAAACTGGAAAACACTCTTCAGGATATTATCCAAGAAAACTTCCCCAACCTAACAAGGCAGACCAACATTCAAATCCAGGAAATACAGAGAACACCACAAAGATGCTCCTCAAGAAGAGCAACCCCAAGGCACATAATCGTCAGATTCACCAGGGTTGAAATGAAGGAAAAAATCCTAAGGGCAGCCAGAAAGAAAGGCTGAGTTACCCACAAAGGAAAGACCATCAGACTCACAGCAGATCTCTCAGCAGAAACCCTACAAGCCAGAATAGAGTGGGGGCCAATATTCAACACCCTTAAAGAAAAGAACTTTCAACCTAGAATTTCATATCTGGCCAAACTAAGCTTCATAAATGAAGGAGAAATAAAATCCTTTATGGACAAGCAATTGCTGACAGATTTTGTTACTACAAGACCTGCCTTACAAGAGCTCCTGAAGGAAGTACTAATAATGGAAAGGAACAACCATTACCAGCCATTGCAAAAATGTACCAAATGGTAAAGAACAACAACACAATGAAGACACTGTGTCAACTAATGGGCAAAACAATCTCCCAGTAACAAAATGGCAGGATCAAATTCAAACGTAACAATATTAACATTGAATGTGAATGGCCTAAATGCCCCAGTCAAAGATCCAGACTGGTAAATTGGATAAAAAGTCAAGACCCATCAGTCTGCTGTATTCAGGAGACCCATCTCACATGCAAAGACTCACATAGACTTAAAATAAAGGGATGGAAGAAGATTTGCCGAGCAAATGGAGAGCAAAAAAAAAGCAGGAGTTGCAATCCTAGTCTCTGATAAAATGGACTTTGAACCAACATCAAAAGAGACCCAAAGATCACAAGAGACAAAGAAGGGCATTACATATTGGTAAAAGGATCAATGCAATAAGAAGAGCTAACTATCCTAAATATATATGCACCCAATGCTGGAGCACCCAGATACATAAAGCAAGCTCTTAATGACCTACAAAGAGACTTAGACTCCCACACAATAATAGTGGGAGACTTTAACACTCCACTGACAATATTGGACAGATCAATGAGACAGAAAGTCAACAAGATATCCAGGACATGAATACAGATCTGGACCAAGTGGACCTAATAGACATTTACAGAACACTCCACCCAAATTCCACAGAATACACATTCTTCTCAGCACCATATCACACTTACTCTAAAATTGACCACATAATTGGAAGTGAGTCACTCCTCAGCAAATGCAAAAGAATGGAAATCATAACAAACGGTCTCTCAGACGACAGCGCAATCAAATTAGAACTCAGGATTTTTAAAAAGCCCTCAAAACTGCACGATCGCATGGAAACTGAACAACTTACTCCTGAATGACAAATGGATAAACAATGAAATAAAGGCAGAAATAAAAATGTTGTTCAAAACCAACAAGAATGAAGACACAATGTACCAGAATCTATGGGACCATTTAAAGCAATGTCTAGAGGGAAATTTATAGCAATAAATGCACACATGAGAAATAAGGAAAGATCTAAAATCAACACCCTGTCATCAAAATTGAAAGAGCCAGAGGAGCAAGTTCAAAAAAACTCAAAAGCAAGCAGAAGACAAGAAATAACTAAGATCAGAGCAGAACTGAAGGAGACAGACACACAAAAAACCTTTCAAAAAAATCAATAGATCCAGGACCTGCTTTTTTGAAAAGACCAACAAAATAGACAGACTGCTATCTAGTCTAATAAAAAAGAAAAGAGAGAAGAATCAAATAGATGCAATAAAAAATGATAAAGGGGAAATCATCACCAATTCCTCAGAAATACAAACTACCATCAGAGATTACTACAAACAGCCCTATGCACATAAACCAGTAAATACAGAAGAAATGGATAAATTCCTGGACACTTGCACACTCCCAAGACTAAGCTAGGAAGAAGTTAAAACCCTGACTAGACCAATAACAAGGTCTATTCAGTTGAGGCAGCAATTAATAGCTTACCAACCAAAAAAAGTCCAGGTCCAGATGGGTTTACAGTTGAATTCTACCAGACATACAAAGAGGAGCTGGTACCATTCCTGTTGAAACTATTCCAAACAATACAAAAAGAGGGAATCCTCCCTAACTCTTTCTATGAGACCAATATCATCCTGATACCAACACCTGGCAGAGACACAACTAAAAAAGAAAACTACAGGCCAATATCCAGGATGAACATTGATGGAAAAATCTTCAATAAAACACTGGCAAACCAAATCCAACAGCACATCAAAAAGCTTATCCATCACGATCAAGTAGGCTTCATCCCGGGGATGCAAGGCTGGTTCAATATATGCTAATCTATAAATGCAATCCACCACATAAACAGAACCAAAGACAAAAACCACATGATTATCTCAATAGATGCAGAGAAGGCCTTCAACAAAATTCAACAGCCTTTTATGCTAAGAAATCTCAATAAACTAGGTATCGATGGAACGTATCTCAAAATAATAAAAGCTATTTATTGACAACAAACCACGGCCAATATCATGCTGAATGGGCAAAAATTGGAAGCATTCCCTTTAAAAACTGGCACTAGACAAGGATGCCCTCTCTCACCACTCCTATTCAATATAGTATTGGAAGTTCTAGCCAGAGCAATTAGTCAAGAAAAAGAAATAAAAGGAATTCAATTAGGAAAAGAAGAAGTCAAATTGTCCCTATTTGCAGACGACATGATTGTATATTTCGAAGACCCCCATGGTCTCAGCCCAAAGCCTTCTTAAGCTGATAAGCAACTTCGGCAGTCTCATGATACAAAATCAATGGGCAGAAATCACAAGTATTCCTATACACCAACAACAGACAAACAGAGAGCTAAATCAAGAGTGAACTCCCATTTGCAATTGCTAAAAAGACAATAAAATACCTAGGAATACAACTAACAAAGGATGTAAAAGATCTCTTCAAGAACTACAAACCACTGATCAAGGAAATAAGACAGGACACAAACAGATGGATAAACATTCCATGCTCATGGTTAGGAAGAATCAATATTGTGAAAATGGCCATACTGCCCAAAGTAATTTATAGATTCAATGCTTATCCCCATCAAGCTACCATTGACCTTCTTCACAGAACTGGAAAAAAACCACTTTAAACTTCATATGGAACCAAAAGAGAGCCTGCATAGCCAAGACAATCCTAAGGAAAAAGAACAAAGCTGGAGGCATCACGCTACCTGACTTCAAACTATACTACAAGGCTGCAGTAATCAAAACAGCACGGTACTTGTACCAAACAGAGATATAGAC
>CAUYQU010058805.1:0-71376 GCA_963574635.1 Cheracebus regulus | reverse complement strand
ATAGTGAGGCAGGATCCTCCATTCAGTACAGAAACAGGAGTCAAAGACACTGATTTTAAGTGATTTTAATTGAAAAACAACAGGGCACATATTCATGAAGTCCTGAGATTCTACATTAATTACCATCAAGGATAACTGGGTATTGGGAATAAGTAGAACTATCACTGGAAACATCACCTAGAAGTGGAAAGAGAACTAGACCTGCCATTAGGTGGCCTGGGATTGAAGCTCAGCTTTACTGCACACTGGGTGACCTTGGGTAACCTTGTCAGGTCTCAAGGGTCCTCATAATTGTTTAAGAATCAACTGCAGATACTCATTTCATTACTTATTCAGTAAGTATCTCACATTTTACTGTAAGACTATTTTGTAAAATCAAAGCTTTGTTTGGTATACACAAACAATTTTATATAGTTTAGTTTTTTTTAGTTATTAGTTGTACTAATTCAAAGTGACCCTTAAATACACAGTGGAGAATGGTTATATTTTTAAATACTGAAAAGAAGCAAATACATCTTTTTTAACCAAAGTACTCATATGTTTTTTAATTGACCCAATGATAATAACTCTAGTAGCCAACTGCATTAAAATACAGTAATCCTGCAAATTTAGTTTGTTTTTTATTCCTAACTTTAGACAAAGCAGATTTGAAACTAACAATGATCAAAAAAGACAAGGAAGGACATTACATAATGGTAAAGAATTTAATTCAACAAGAAGACTATTCTTAATATACATACACCAACACTGAAGCACCCAAATTCATAAAGCAAGTTCTTAGAGACATACAAATAGACATACACTGCCACACAGTAATAGTGGGAGACTTCATCACTCCACTGACAGTCTCAGACAGATCACTGAGGCAGAAAATTAACAAAGATATTCATTACCTAAACTCAGCATAGGATCAAAAGGATCTGATAGACCTTTACAGAAGTCTCCACCCAAAAAACAAGAGAATATACATTCTTCTCACCACCTCATGGCACATAGTCTTAAATTGAACACATAATTGGACATAAAAAAAACTTCAACAAATGCCAAAGAACAAAAATCATACCAAACACACTTTTGGACCACAGTGTAATAAATATAAAAGTCAAGGCCAGATGCAGTGGTTCATGCCTGTAATCTCAGCACTTTGGGAGGCCAAGGTGGGCAGATCACTTTTGGTCAGGAGTTCGAGACCAGCCTGGCCAACATGGTGAAATCCTGTCTCTACTAAAGATACAAAAATTAGCCTGGCATGGTCGTGGGCACCTGTAATCCCAGCTACTCGGGAGGCTGAGGCAGGAGAATCACTTAAACTCAGGAAGCAGAGGTTGCAGTGAGCCAAGATCACACCACTGCACTCCAGCCCAGGCAGCAGAGCAAGAGTCTGTCTCAAAAATAAAATAAATTAAAAAACGAATTAAAATAAATGTCAAGACTAAAGAAATAACTCAAAGCCATACAAATACATGGAAATTAAACAACATGCTCCTGAATGACTTTTGGGTCTTAATAATGACATTAAGGCAGGAATCAAGAAGTTCTTTGAAAATAATGAGAACAAAGATACCACATACCAGAATATCTGGGACACAGCTAAAGCAGTGTGATGAGGGAAATTCATAGCACTAAGTGACCACATCAAAAAGTTAAAATGATCTCAAATTAATAACCTAACTTCACAACTGAAAGAATTAGAGAAGCAAGAACAAATCAATTCTGAAGCTAGCCGAAGAAGAAAAATAACAAAAATCAGAGCTTCACTGAAGGAAATCAAGACACTAAAAATAAAAAATCCAAAAGATCAATGAATGAAGAGGTTTTTTCTAAAAAAAGTAATAAAATACATAGATCACTAGCTGGACTAACTAAGAAGAAAAGAGAGATCTAAATAAACACAATTAGAAATGATGAGGGGAATGTTAGTGCTGACATTAAAAATTCAGAAACTACTATGAACACCTCTATGCATACAAATAAAAAACTTAGAAAAGACAGATAAATTCCTGGACACATAGATAAATTCCTGGACACATACAGTCTCCCAAGACTGAACCAGGAAGAAACTGATTCCCTGAACAGAACAATAACAAGCTCCAACATTGAATCAGTAATAAATACCTACCAACCAAATAAAGTTAAGAACCTGATCGATTCACAGCCAAATTCTACCAGATATAGAAAGAAGAGCTGGTACCATTCCTACTGAAACTATTCCAAAAATTTGGGGAAGAGGGACTTTATCTACTGACCTGATGATGAATACCTAGTTCACTTTTATATCTTAGATATTATGAATAATACTGCACTGAGCATGGGAGCGCAGGTATCTTTTCAACATCCTGATTTAAATTCATTTGGTTATTTACCCAGAAGTGGGATTGCTGGATAATATGATAATCCTATTTTTACTTTTCTGGGGATCCCCTCTACTGTTTTTCATAATGGCTATATTAGTTCACATTATCACCAATGCTGCACAAGGATTCTCTTTTCTCAACATTGTTGCCAAAAAGTATTATCATTTGTGTTTTTTATGACAGCCATTCTAACAGGTGTGAAGAGATATCACCTGTTTTTAATTTGCATTTCCCTGATGATTTGTGATGATCACAAAAAAGGGTATCACAGGCAACAGATAAAGGCCTAAAGTCATAAAGAAAAAAATGGAATAATGTATTAAGAAGCCATTCTGGGCCAAATCATTTCAGGGTATTTGTGGACCTGGTCACCTATTTTAACCCAGTGACAATGGTCAAGATAAGTAATAAATCATACTGTGGTTCTTATTATCTATATCTATGTCTCAAATGACTCACTGACCACTGCCCCTGTGTATAAGATGGCCTGGGACGCAGAGCATCTGGGAACTCTTACTATGTCCAGGAATGGTTGGGCCCATGCCCTGTCTCTGCTCAAGGAAAGTAATGGAAGAGGGAGTCATTGGCAGGTATTTAGTTGCCCGCTTTCTCTCTACTATAAACAGTACTGAGTTGAATATTCTGCACATAAATCTTTGTACAGTTATCTGTTTCTCTGGTAAATTTCTAGAAGTAAAAAGGCCAGATCAAAGAGTATGTGTGTTTAAAAGACTGTATACAGGAGCAAAGAGAATCACCTTTTACTTATTATACTTCTGTACAGTTTGATTAATTAGTTAATTTCAGAAAGCAAGTCTTATTTTTGTAATTTTAAATGAAAAAATACTCCCTTTGATCAGTATTCACTTCCAGGCCCACAAGAGCTATAAAGAGAGTCAAGCTTCAGGTAGTAAAATATATAAAGAAACAGAGTATTTATTGCAAAGAAGACAGAGGAGTGGTGCAGGGATTGTGTAGGAATATATGAGTCCCTGAAGCAACTCTTGAAAAAATGGTCTCCCATGCACAGGCTGGGGAAGTTAGCCAGAGACACAAAATGCTGAGGTCCCCTAGCAAGGCTGTTTTTGGTCAGACTGGTAAGAAATTCTTACCCTTGGACCGGCAAGCCAAGCCTTTCCCTGAATGGCCATAGTGACTCAGCTTACGGCACCATCAGCCTGGGGACCAAGCCACAACACAAAGGAAAATCATGGCACCATGGGCACTATCCTCCCAGTTTTGCAAGTTGCCTCCCAACCAGCTGCTGGGAGAACCCGAATTAACGTTTGTCATTACAGCCAGAGAAAAATATACGTGACAAAATGTAGACATTAGCCTCTCCACTTAACACCAATGTCAAACTGACAAGGCTTAAATTTGCTCCTGGTCAGACCTTGTCATCTTTAATTCAACCTCCAAACAGGAGTTTCAACATGTGGTGTGTGGGAAAGATAGTCACCCTGAGTAACGGAAAAGAAAGGGAAAGGAGAGAGAGAGAAAAAAAAGCATTGCATTGCCTGCCCCAAGGTGGGGAAGGGAGGTGCTCACAGAAGCCAGAGAAATACCCACTCATTGCAGAGACACTGCATCAAAAGTTCAGGTTGATGATAGCAGCCACTTGTTGACAGCAAAGGCATCTTCTCCAGTAGTCCACTTTCCCCTTTGGGGAGGAAAAAGCTCCCATGCCCCGTCATCCTGTACATGCCTAATCCTGTCACCCACAGCCATCAGCGAAGAGTACAAGGCAGGTTAATCCAAAGAGAATAGCAGTTAACATTCCATGGTGCCAAACCTGTTCTTAGCTGCCAGGGACTTCGTTGAGAGGGGTCTCTAACACCTTGGATCTTAGGAAGGACTCTACCCTTCTTATGTTGGACCTCAAACCCAAGTTTGGCCAAGTATCCTTGCCTTTCATTAAGAGGGGTCTTTTGTCCTCTCTGTCTTAGGATAGATTCTAACACCCCTAAGTTGGGACTGTAACCCAATTCCATTCTCTACCCAGGTACCCCAGCGCTTACCCAAAGTCAGCCAATTGGTACTGCAGTCTATTTCCTTGGGGTCAGGGGGTCTTCTCAGTATTGTCACCAGAAAGATGTTACCAGAAAGGGATCCCCAGTCAGACCCAAAAAGAGGGTTTTTGGATCTCACTCAAAAAAAAAAGAATTTAGGGTGAGTCTTCATGCAAAGCAAAAGCAAGGTTATTATGGAAATAAAATGGTGAAAGAACAGCTGCTCCATAGATAGAGTAGGGTATTCCTGAAAGTAGGAAGAGGAACATGCCCACTCTAGGTACAATGCTTATTTATATGAGGAGATGTGGTCTACTACAAGGGTTTGTGATAAAGGATTACTTTTCTTAATTACTATATTTTGCAAGAATCAATATTATTATCTTTAAAGCAAAATTAGGAATGCTTCTATTCTTAAGATATCAGGATATCAGGACATCCCTAAGTCTGGGTCACTTTAATAAATATTATCAATCTGTTTCTTTAACCATGAACATCTAGAGGCTAGGAATACTTACTTCCTGGAAATGCAGCCCAGCAAGTCCTAGCCTCATTTTTTATAGCCCTTACTCAAGATAGAGTTGCTCTCGTTCAAATGCCTCTGATATAACCATCATAGATTTCTTGGTAAATACATTTATTATATTTTCACATGTCTAAAAATGTTTGATGTAGGCTCATGCCCGTAATCCCAGCACTTTGGAAGGCCGAGGTGGGCAGATCACCTGAGATCAGGAGTTCGAGACCAGCCTAGCCAACATGGTGAAACCCTGTCTTGACCAAAAATACAAAAATTAGCCAGGCATGGTGATGTGCACTTATAATCCCAGCTACTCAGAGGCTGAGGCAAGAGAATCACTTGAACCCCGGAGGTGGAGATTGAGCCAAGATCATGCCATTGCACTCCAACCTGGACAACAAGATGAAACTCCTTCTCAAAAATAATAACAATATAATAAAATAAAAAATTTTGGTGTACACTAGATTTAAAGACAGAAAAAAGCCCAATCTTTTGCATTTGGTTGGACCAGGCCTGGCATGGTTTAGGGGAATATGGTCACTTGCAATTATTGACTTGGTGAGAGAAGAGCTATTGTGAAACTTCATCATATTTTTAATCTTGCTCAGAAAAATGCTTTTGAAATTTAGCTTATGTCTAATTTTGTCACACATAGTTTTATAAGCTAATGTGGAACTCTGTCATTAGGTTATCAAACAATTAAGCAATTTCACCAAGTGTAGCTTATTTCAACTTCATTTCTATGTATTATCAATCATGTACACTGATAGAGAACATCTGTAAAATGAGTGTTTCATTAGAAATGGAGCACACCTACCAGTTAGTTAGCCCAGCCAAATTGGCATGTGTTTGTCTGTATCTCCCATGAGGCAGCTGCTTGAATGTTCCTGTTCTACAGCTGGCATTGGGCATGTGGGAGTGTCCTGCACCATGACCAGACAACTAGCTGTTTTATTTAAATTTATTGATTTATTATTGACAAATGGTTTTGTGTATTTGATATATTTGCAAGTAATTTTGTCAATTCATTCATTATTGACAAATAATTTTGTATATTTGTATATTATTTGTATATGGCTATAACACTTTTTATCTATGTATACATTGTTGAAAGATTCAATCAAGCCAATTAACACAACTTCCACCTCACTAAATTTTGTTTTGGTCTAAGAATGTTAAAGACTTTTTTTTTTTTAAATTGTACTTTAGGTTCTGGGGTACATGTACAGATCACGCAGGGTTGTTGCATAGGTACATACATGGCAAGGTGGTTTGCTGCCTCCATCCCCGAATCATCTATATCTGGCATTTCTCCCCATGTTATCCCTCCCCACCCTCCCTACTCCACACTGTCCCTCCCCAGCCCCCCCAACTGACCCCAGTGTGTGATGCTCCCCTCCCTCAGTCCACCTGTTCTCATTGTAAAGCACTCACCTATGAGTGAGAACGTGTGGCGTTTGGTTTTGTGTTCTGTGTCAGTTTGCTGAAAATGATGAATTGCTGTATCTTAAATTTTAAGACATCTGTTAGATGCCAGTACTTGAAAGGGGTACTCCCTCATGATCACCACAGACTGACCTCTCCTGGTCTTTATGCCACACAGACATATGAACACTTAGGGGAAATTAAATATGTAAAGTTTCTTCTGACTTCCTTACCTTTCACCAGGGCAAAGAAGACTCATGGAGTTTATTCCATGTGTCTTTTTTCTAATGCAGGAAAGAATAGTCTCAGAAACATTCAATTGTTTTGAAGGGATAAAGGAAACCAGACATTAGAAAAACTTTAAAGATGATGTAATCTAATCTTTTTATAATGAATGAGAAAGTGAGGGCCTGTGGGTTGCATGCACGCCTTCAGTAGAAGACAAGAGTGTATGAATGCCAGGTGCAGTGGCTCTGCTTGTAATCCCAGCACTTTGGGAGGCTAAGGTGGGTGGATCACCTGAGGTCAGGAGTTCGAGACCAACCTGGACAACATGGTGAAACCTTGTCTCTACTAAAAACACAAAATTTAGCTGGGTGTGGTGGTGGGTGCCTGTAATCCCAGCTACTTGGGAGGCTGAAGTATGAGAATTGCTTGAACCCTGGAGGAGGAGGTTGCAGTGAGCTGAGATCATGCCACTACACTCCAGCCTGGGCAGCAGAGCAAGACGCCATCACACACACACACACACACACACACACACACACACACAAAAAGTATATGAACAATTGTTTCCTTCTTTAGAAAATCATCATTCCCTCTAGAAAGTTCTTTTTTAAATATTTTAATTGTTTTTTCTTCCTTCTGTGATTTTTTCAGCTTTTTAAATGTGTTGATATGAAATTGCCCTTCAACTGGTACATCTGTTGCCTTGTAAGTTTGGTGCCCTTTCTCTAAAACTATGTGAGGTAATATGCAGGAATAAAAAAAGATTGTTCACAATTTCTGAACAACGAAGATAAAAGGTTAATATTTTCTACTTCATTTGTTTTACCCATTTGCCTTTTATATACAAAAGGATGAAAATCACATGGAAAATAGAAATTTAAAATAAATTAAAAAATAAAATGCTTCCATTACCTACAGAAAAACCTATGTAGTTAATTATACTGTAACATTCTTCTTAGGAGGGTGAACTCACAAGAAAATAATGTCCTTTATCCCTAGGCTATAAAGAATAATTTCTAGGCATTTTGATTTTAGCTGAATGCTTTATCAGAGGAACATACAAATATTCAGTAAAAATGGTTCATTTATTTCTACTGATTGAATCATTGCCTGAATGAATCATTTTTACTAAATATTTATATGCTTTTATGGTAGAGTATTCAGGTACTTATTCATGAAAATTAAATGCCTAGAAATTATTCTTGATTGCCTAGAGATGAAAGAGATTAAAAATATGGTACATATATATCATGGAATACTATGCAGCCATAAACAAGAATAAGATCATGTCCTTTTCAGGGACACAGATGGAGCTGGAGGCCATTATTCTTAGCAAACTAACTCAGGAACAGAAAACCAAATACCACATGTTCTTACTTGTAAGTGGGAGCTAAATGATGAGAGCATAAGGACACATAAAGGGGAACAAAACACACTGGGTCCTTTGAGAGGGTGGAGGGCGGGAGGAGGAAGAGTATCCAGACAGATAAATAAGGAGTACTAGGCTTACCACCTGGGTCATTAAACAACCTGGACAACAAGACCCCATGACACAAGTTCACCTGTGCAACAAACCTGCACGTGCACCCTTGCCCTTAAAAAAAAGCTTTTAAAAATGATTCATTCAAACTTGGACAAATTTATTGAGTAAACTCAAAATTGTAATTATGTTTGTGTGCACATGTGTATACATGAACAGAAGTATGCATATTCATTTGTAGGGTACATAAATAGATAAGGCTAATGTGAATTTGTGTTTTTAATTGGTATGCATCTAGAAAATAATTTACTTTAGATAAAACAGTTTGTCTCTTCAGTACAATGTATTGTACACTCTTATTTGTTGTAATTTTATAATACCCTAAGAAGTTACATATTTACATGTGATTTTAGTGAAGCATTAAAAAATAAAAGTAGTTGATCTTTCTTTAATGAATCATTGAAAAACTACAAAGTAGTTGATTTTTTCTTTCAACTCTTTCCAATGTAACCAATTCTTCATAATATTTAAAATATAATCTAATGTTCAAACAGTATTTTAATATATTACAGATAAGAAATACTTGAGGATCATATAAATTTTAGCAAGAAAGGGCCCAATTTCTGTAAACTAATGCGTTCAGGTAATAATCTGATCTCAATTTCATATCAGATAAAACATTTGCTTAAAACTATAGGGGAAATAGTAATGATAAAGTGCAAAAATCCCAAATATGTGAGACTTCGTTCCAAGAAACATGCTAAAACTATCTGTATTGTTTTACAAATATTCTATTTGTGAAGGATAGCGTATAATGTAGTCTCCAGATGTTTGTTGAAAATATTTTTCTCATTGTAACCACAGAAACATTATCAAGTTTTTTCAAACATTGTGGAATATTAAAATAGAGATACTTTTACCTAATTTTCAGCTTAGGGTTTTCAGATTGCCTATTTCTTCTTCATTTCAAAATATTCCATTATTGAGAAACTAATTGAGTGGAGGTATTTCTCATCAACCCAGTCAGTGTAAAATGCTTCCATTGCTTAACATTGGTATAAAGTCTATTAAAGTTAATGGAAGAAAGAATTACACCACTGATCTAGAAGCGATGGTGATGACTCAAATAGAGAAAAATGGGGAGAATGGGCAAGAACGGTTACCCTTACCTAGAATTTCTTGTTACATGACATTTTGTTTGGGAAAGAAGGGAGAATGGAGGCACTATTATCTACCTAGAAGTGCATTTCGAATTGCTTATATTTATAAAACCATTTTAGTTTCTGAGTATTTTTTTCCTTCAGTGAAGTTACTGAATAACTGAACATGTTTTCTTCTTTTATAATGTAAGACCCACTGCACTGTTGTTTCTGACTTTCACGCCTCCTCTAAGGTCTGTTCAGCTATTAACAATTATATAAAAATAGACGTCCTTGCCACAAGTTTCAGACTAATGGTGACTAGATATAGACAATGCTGAAACAGCAGTTGTGTCTCTAGCTCACCACTGCTGTTGAGTTATTTTCTTTATGTTCACTCAGGATAAAATATTCCAACTCGGTACACATCAGGATACTGTCTTAATCTGATTCTTAAGGTTCTTTTGATATTATGAGGACTTTGTTATTATTGTTTTGTTTTATTTTTACTTTTTGAAATAATTCTTAAATTCTAACTGGTACATTTTTTTATATTTGAAAATTACTAACCTTGTATTTTCTGTTTCTGAGACTCCCTCGCTTGAACAAAGCATGTAAGAAAATCAAATAGATGGGTACACAGTACTCAGGATTCTCTGGGAAAACAGAACCAATGGGAGTTGGAGAGAGAGAGAGATTGATCGAAAAAGTGATAGATAGCTAAATATTATAAGAGATTGAGTCATGTGATTATGAAAAATGAGAAATCCCAAGGTCTGCAGTTGGCAAGGTGGAAACCTAAACAAGCAATTAGATACAGTATGAGTCGGAATCTGAAGGCCCAAAGACCAAGACAGCTGATGTTGTCAGTTTCAGTTTGAGTCCTAGTGCAAAGGCAGGAAAAGGGGGATGTTCCACTTTGAAGACTGTCATACAGCGACACCAAATTCTTCTTTGCCCGGTATTTTTGTTCTTTTCAAGCTTTCAACAGATTGGATGAGGTGTCCCCACAACCTGTTTTGCTCAGTCTGTCAACTCAAATGATAAACTCATACAGAAACACCCTCACACACACAATCAGATAATGTATAACCATTATCTGAGCTGTCCAGGGCTCAGTCAAGCTGACACAAAAAGGTAACCATAAAAATTGGGAATAAGGCGATGATATCTATAATGATGATGTAAAGTTAATACATCATATTAACTTAGGGGAATAAGAGACTGAAGAAAGAAAAACTATCTTGTATATGCTTTCATATATAAAAAATACACAACTATATTCATAACAAAAGAAGGATGAAATACTCATTACAATTACAGTCTTCATTTCTGTAACAGGCCATGTGGTCATAACTCATATTTAGACCTCTCTTCCACTAGCCACTCGGTATTCTCTTTAACTCAGCTGGTCATGTTTCTTTACCTGGTGGAGTGACACAAACTATCATTCTTGAAGAGTGTGGGCTATTAGTAGTCCTTCTTCCTGGAATAGGTTCTTGGAATTTTTTGTTGACTTAATTGCAAGACATGAGCAGGACATTAAGAGACACCCTCAAAGATTTCCTATGTTTTAGAATACTCTTCCTTGGTTCCCATGTGTAGTAGTAGTCTAACTTCCTCGTGGTGGTCAGGATCAATAACTCCAGCCAGCACCGTGACTCCCTTGTATGCCTGTTGATTCAGATGAATGAGGAACCCAAAGTGGCCAAGTGATGGTGGTAACTTTCAATTTAATGGAACCATTGTTGTGTGTCTTGATGGAAACATAGCTCCCTCTGGAACTAAGAAACCTAGGACTGCAGAACATAAAGTTGTAGAAACAGGAAATAAAAGTTTGCTAGTGGGTCACTGTAGGTAATAATCAGTGGTGCCATTAGTATTTTTACCTTTGATTCCTTGACTCCAGAATCCTGGTTACGAGAGAAGCAGTACCATATTTTGGATGCTGATTTAGAGCCAATACAGTTTGCCCTTCATAACTGCAAGTGCTGCATTTTCAGATTTCAACCAGCTGGCAATCAAAATTATTTTTTTAATAAAAATACAGTAACAAATAATAGGAATTAAAAATAAAACAGTATGACAACTATTTATATAATGTTCACTTTGTATTGGATTTTATAAGTAATGTGCAGATGATTCACAGTGCATGAGAGGATGTTCTAGGTTATATGCAATTACTACACCATTTTACATAAGGGTCTTGAATATCCTCTGATTCTGGTATCCATGGGGAATCCTGGAAGCAATTCCCTGTGAATACAGAGCAATGACTGCATAGGCTTTGAGAGAACCTAGTTTCCTGGGTGAAAATAACTCTAGTAGTTTTCACTTGGCTTTTCCCACTGTAACAGCCCTCATCCCATTAGGTCAAGGAACCAACGCAGTGACTGCCAGCTGCTGAGCATGTGTATTCCAACTATGCATTTCTCATCTGGGGAAATAACCGAAGTTACTGAGCCCTCTCTGAGATAGAGCTAAGCTAAAATTCTGTTAGTCAACTAGCAGCCAGAAAGTCCTAGTCTGACTGGTGGAACAAATTGATGTTTTGGTTCTTCTGGAATTAGTGTCAATTCAGAGATAGTGTCGGCAGTCCCCAAAAGTTCCAATTATTGCCTTTTTCCAAATTTATAGTTATCCTGGTAAATGGTTTTAGGTTCTTTTGGGCTGGGAGAATGAGTAAAAATAAGCATTTTCAGTAGTGTACTAGGATCCTTCCGCAAGAAAAGCTAGCTTCTTCATTCAAGTGGTTCTGGGTGTAAAAACTGGCTCAAGTTCAGGATTTAATTTGGAATCCATACTTTCTCTCTCTCTCTCTCTCTCTCTCTCTCTCTCTCTCTCTCTCTCTCTCTCTCTCTCCTTTCTTTAGTCTTTTGGGGGTGTGGATATAGGCTAAGCTTTTGTTCACTTGACCTAAAACTTTTCTGCTTACAAAGATCAAGTAAGAATTTAGTAAGATTTCCATCTATTTCACTTCTAGGAACACCATTATCAAGTAGCCAACACCATAGGTCTGCATAAGTCAAACCATTCTGATTGCTACTTTCATCTCCTATTCAGTATATTAACCATATACACATTGCCCAACTTGGCCCCTACCCTCCAAGGATCTAATTACTCCCACTGTATTTAGGTTTCCCAATTCAGTGACCACGCTTTTCACTGAAAGTTCTGTTCTACAGAGAAGAACTATCACAGAGCTTTCAAGGATGCTTTAAGCCTCACCTCACAAATGTATTCCTCACAGTTGTGGTGAAAGGTCTTTTTGCCCTTTCCAGTGTGGCTAAGTAGAATTTAAGTGACAAAATCTCTAAGCTTTACATTCATTCCTGTACATCAAACCAAGGTAGATCCAGTATTTCTAATTTGCTCACTGTAGTCTACATTTGGTTTATATTTCAAGTAACCAAATAAATCGTTAGAGCTTTTTGGCAGCTCAAAAGTGCAACACTAAGTACAGAGTCTCTGCTATTGTGAATAGTGCTGTAATGATTGTAGAACTGCAGGTATGCTTTTAGTAGAATGACTGCTGGGGGAAATGGTAGTTAGGTTTTAAGTTCTTTGAGAAATCTCCAACTGCTTTTCCAAAAGTCACACGGCTTTCCACGTGGTGTATAAGCATTCTTTTTTATCCACAATCTCTTCAATATCTGCTTTTTTTTTTTTTGAGTTTTAATAATAGTCATTCCGATGGGGTGAGATAGTATCTCATTGTGGTTTTCATATACCACAGAATACTATGCAACCATAAAAAAAGAATGAGATCATGTTCTTTGAAACAACATGGATGCAGCTGGAGACCATTATCCTAAGCAAATTAATGTGAGAACAGAAAACCAAATACTGCATGTTCTCACTTATGAACTGGAACCATTGAGTACACATGGACATAAAAATGGGAATAATAGATGCTGGGGACCTCTAGAGAGGGGAGGCCAGGAATGGGGAAGGGCTGAAAAACGACCTATTGGGTATTATGTTCACTATCTTCGTAATAGTATCATTTGTATCCCAAACCTCAGAGTCACACAATTTACCCATGTAGAAAATATGCACATGTACCCTCTGAACCTAAAAGTTAAAAAAATACAATAAACATAAATATGAATATAAGTAAATAAATACAGTCTTTGCTTTGTGAACACATATGAGTAATTCAGCCTGATTCATCTTTATTTTCCTTCCACCATTTTCTCACACCTTCAGTGTCTACTTCCAGACATGTTGCTTAGATTTCTGGGGAAGATGGGATGGGTCCTGAGGAGAACCAACATTTACTTATCTGGCAACTGCCTCAGGAAGCAGCATTACAGTTTCCTCAGTGAGTGCAGGTTAATTCTTTCAGACGCTGGTGAAGGGGCTGGTACCACAGGACAGAAAGTTGCACTGGGGTTGAGGAGGCAACTTTGGTGGTGAGTCTTCTTCCACTATCACAGAAATCATCAGAATTTAAGGATTCGGTATTCTCAGGTTCAGGGTCTATCCACATATCCACATTCCAAATTTTAAAATCTGATATCTTCCCCATTAATGCCCTCACCTTAACAGTAGTTGTTGTATAAAATGTCTACTGTAAAGATAGGCATTCACCTTGTTAATTCAGCTGGTCATAGGATGCGATTAAGTGTTTGATTTCAACAGTCTCAGCCCTTTTGCTGCAGGATATTGGAACGTCCTTCAGGGTACACAAAGATGCCTTCAGGTCCTTTATATGACACTTAAGCTGGGAATTTAAATCCCTGTGGTTATCCCTTTTTTACCACTTTGTCATGCAACATTAGGAGCAACCAATCAATCTTGTTAAATTTATTAGTGTTCCAAAAGTATTCAACAATGTCATAAAGTCACTTGGTTCCTTGTATCTTATAAGTGCTGGTTAAGAGTATCCAATGTACCAGCCCAGGAAACATGGCAAAACCCCATCTCTACCAAAAAGAAACAAACAAAAATTGCAGAGTATTGTGGTGCATGCCTATAGTCTCAGCTATTCAGGAAGCTAAGGTTTGAGGATCTCTTTTTTTTTTTTTTTTTTTTTTGAGATGGACTCTCCTTCTAGTGCCTAGGCTGGAGTGCAGTGGTGCAATTTCAGCTCACTGCAACCTCTGACTCCCGGGTTCAAGCGATTCTCCTGCCTCAGCCTCCCGGGTAGCTGGGACTACAGGCATTAGCCACCATGCCCCACTAGGCTAGTTTTTTGTATTTTTAGTAGAGAAGAAGTTTCACCATGTTGGTCAGGCTGGTCTGGAACTCCTGACTTCTTGATCCACCTGCCTTGGCCTCCCAAAGTGTTGAGATTACAGGTGTGAGCCAGGGTGCCCAGCCTGGGAGGATCTCTAGGAGATGGAGGTTGCAGTGAGCTGAGATCACACCACTGTACTCTAGCCTGGGCAACAAAGTCAGATCCAGTGTTAAAAAAATAATAATAAATAAAAAAATAAAAGAGTATTCAATGCAGATATTTTGTGTTTCTGTAGCATCTCTATTGCCAGAATGCTTCCTTTACTACTACAAATAGTTATTGGCATCTTAAAAGCCAATTACATTAGACAGCCAAATCCAGAAACCACAGAGACAATTTAAAAATCTGTATAATCACTCTCAGCACCAAAATCTGTTTCAGTCAGGTTTCTGGAGAGAAACAAAATCAGTATATAGTTAACCATTTGTGATGTTTTTATATATAACCTACCCATTTTGTTAAACTTTTCTTAGTCCCTGAAGCTGAATTCCGTTTTTCTCAGTTCTGTAGAAAGCATTTAGCCTTACTGGACAGATGTAGTGACAAATCTAAATTCTTCACCTCTGGCTTAAAAGTGTTAATAAGTAGGCATACCTCATTAACCGTAAGATGTGAAATGCATTTGTGTTTTATTTTTCTGTACTACTATTTTCTCAATGAAGTGTATATTCTATAATATGAATAAAATGCAAAGCTTTAGGCTTATTTGTCTCAAAAGAAGGTGCTTTAACCTGGTTTTTGGAGCATCTACCTCTAAAATATATATTACGTGTTACATGTGCATAATTCTATATATGTGTAATTTTGTAGAGTTATCTTTATGTATGCGAGTATGGTGGATGTTATGATTCACTGCTCAGTTCCTCCTTCAGGCTGAAGGTCTATTTCCAATGGCTGATAGGAGTACTGTTGGCAGAGATCCCTCAGCTGTCAGCCCTCTTCTAAATTAACATGGTTAAAAAAAGGTCACATATGCTCTCCTGGAAGCCTCCATCCTGGGACTGGCTATGAAGAACAATAAAAATATATTTTTTGACCATACTTGGACACTTAGGAAGAGCCACTGAAAGCTTGAGAGCTCTCTGTGTGCAGCTAGTTTTTCATTGAAACTTCTTTTCACTCGAATTTCTTTCTCCAATCAGCCCAGCTTTCTCCCTTATTCTTACATGGATTTGATCCTAAAAGCATTCAGTGATAAATACTCTGCCTGGTATTCTAAGTCTCAGAGTTGGCTTGCAGGGAACCCAACCTCCAGTAATGATAGACTTGTAGATGATAGGTAGCTAGACACATTAATAGATGTGCAGATAGACAGCTGGATATTTAGGTAGCAAACACAAAGTAACTGGGCTCAGTTGATTCAGGATTCTACTAAAAATATTTTTTTCTCAAATTAAAATATATACCTGATCATCTTATATTATGTAGATATAAATTTGTATTCTGATCCTACCACTTGCTAATTGTGCCACCTGGGAAAGTTATCCCTGTAAACTTCAAAATTTTTGTTTTACAATGGTAGTAATAGTAAATCCTCATATCTTTGCTGTTAAAAGTCAGTGAGGGAGGGGGCTTCAGGATGATGACTGATAAGAAGCATCTGACATTTGCCTCCTCCAAGGAGAAGAACCAAATTAGCAAGTAGATAATCACACTTTGAGCACAGCACCTACAAGAGAACACAAGAATAGGAAAGAAGTGACAGGAAGAACCTGAGGAATAGAAAAAGGAAGTGAGGCACCTTGCCTACCTGGGATCAACTGGGACCCTGAAGAGGCTCCCCAATGTGGAGAAAAGGTAAGGGAGAGATCCCCAGCTGTTCATATTCCCTCGATCCTAGCCACAGGAGAAGCTTTTGATTCCTGTGGGCCCTGAGACCAGTCTGGGAAACTACCTGGAGTCCATGCAACAGGATTGCTTTAGAGGAGGATCATGCTGGGTCCCACACATCTGCTGAGACCCAGGCAGCTGCAGCGTGGTACCATTTTGAGAGCCAAATCCCCATAAGACAGCATACTTCCCTGGGGCTCAACAGTTCCTGAAACTCCGTATCCCTGGAGCCCCATAGATATGCCTCCACATCCACCCAAAGGGCTTCAGTGGTTGGATGTCAATTGAACCCAGAAGTCCTGCGGGGTTCCCTGGACTCTAAGCCTGGACTCTAAGCCACACGGTGTCCTAGCCCTGGAAAACCAGCAGCATAGTATATGCAATAGGCTGCTCTTGGGGCAAAAGGAGCCAAAATATGTACTATTCAAGGCCTGAAAGCCACCTGGCCATTGCCACTGAGAATAATGCCACACCTACCAGCAACAGAACTGCTGAGCAATTTCATGTATCCTGAGGACAAACTATCTTGGCCTGTCACTGCCACTGCCAGTGCTGAATTCCCACTGGGGCCCAAAACATGCACAGAGCCTATGAGCCCCTTGCCTGGGTTACTGCCACTAACAGCAACCCCATCCTCACAAACAGCGGGGCAGCAATACACTTTCGCCTGCCTTGAGGCCAGGCTCTTTCCATTCACTGCCACCACTGCTGCCTCCACTATATTATACTACCCAGAGGCCTGCAGATAAGTTCCACATTGTCCACTGAATCCTTACCCACATGCACCGTTAGAATACTGAAAATTGGCTTGCCCAGGCTGGTATCACCACCCCAGTACACAAGCATGCTGCATGGGGGCCTGAAACCTCCCTTCCTTATCCTCCACTGCTAGCATGTGTGGACTCCTCCCAAGGTTCTGAGGATGGGCCCACTCAACCTGCCACTACCACCAACACTAGCACCCACCTGCATGTGCCACCTGGTCCACCCAGCCTATCACAGCCACCACTAACACTAGCACATGCAGCCTGGGAGACTGGATATTATCCTGCTACTACTGTGATCACACACCCAACTCACCATTAATATTACTGGCACCTAAGCAAGCTGCCTGAGGCCCAAGCATCAGCCTACTTAGCCCCACTAACACCAGTGCCAACATATGCACCCAGTGGGAGAAAACATTTGCAAACTATTGATTTGGCAAGGAACTAACATACAGAATATACAAGGAAATCAAACAATAGGAAAGTAGATAAATAATCCCTTTAAAAAGTAGGCAAAGGATCTGAATAAGAATTTCTCCAAAGAAGACATACCAATGTTCAAAAGAGATAAGAAAAGAAAAAATGATTAACCACACTGATTATCAGGGAAATGAGACTCCAAACCACAATTATATATTATCTTACACCAGTTAGAATGGCTAAAAGACAAAAAATAACATATACTGGCAAGAATGGAGAGAAAAGGGAACTCGTACACTGTTGGTGGGAATGTAAGTATAGCCATTATGGAAAACAGTATGAGGATGGCACGAAAAACTAAAATAGAACTGCAATATGACTCAGCAATTCCAATACTGGGTATTTATCCAAAGGAAAGGGGAAATCAGTACATCAAATGGATACCTGCACCCCTGTGTTTATCACAGCACTTCTCACAATAGCAAAGATATAGAAACAACCTAAGTGTTCATCAGTGTATGAATAAAGAAAATCCGGTATATAAATTAGTATTTACATATATACATATAATAGAATACCTTCCAACTATACAAGAGAATGAAATCCTGTCATTGCAACAACACAGATGGAAGTAGAGGTCATTATGTTAAATGAAATAGCATAGAAATAACAAAAAGACAAACATAGCATGGTCTCACTCACATATGGGAGCTATAAAGGTTGAGATCATTGAGGTAGAGACTACAGTGTTAGTTACCAGAGGGTAAGAACAGTGTGTGGTGGGGATGAGGTAAAGAAAGGTTGGCTAATGGGTACACACATATAGGTACATATAAAGAGTATGTTCTAATGTTCAATAGCAGAGTAGGGTGACTGTGGTTACTAATAATGTATAGTGTATTTCCAAATAGCCAGAAGAGAGGATTTTAAATGTTCCCAAAACATAGAAACGAAAAGTGCTTAAATACTCTGACTTGAACATTGAACATTTTATGCATGTAACGAAACATCACATGTACTCCATAAATATGTATAAATATTATGTATCAATTAAAAAATTGAAGTCAATGAGACAAGCCATGTTAGCACTAAATATACTTCCTGGAACACTTATCATTCATCTGCAATTGTGTTTTCTAAAATTACATGAGTATGCATTTTTACATGGAATTAGAATATGATGGTTATTATGAAACTAGACAAAGTCATAACGTGATATTTTCTAGTAGATTTTTTTCAGAGAAATATATGAATAAGAATACATTTATTAGGTTTGTGCAAAGTAGTTATAAACGTATTCCTGTTTATATCTCTCTGAATAGCATCCTAATGTAGGATGGAAAGATACTTTGACTGAAGGTTGAGTCATGTGTATAGATATCAGGCTTCAGGAAAATGTGTCCTGGGAGAACTTTCTGCTATACCTTAAACACATGTGAATTTGAATAAATTAAATGAAATACAGAAAAAAATATTAAACAAAATGTCAGCAGATTCTTTGAGTTGCTTCAAGAAAAATAAGAGGGTTTGGGCAGGATGAAGAGCATGCAGTAAAATATTATTTAGTAAGGTCATACATGTTGCTTTTTGATCAGAAAAAATAGACGCTTTGATGCTTGGTTGACTGAGAACTTTGCATATCATTAGAACAGAACATTGTGCCGTTTACTGCTATAAAATGCATTGAGTAACCTAAGGCTAGCTATTATAAATAATAAAGAAAGCCAGGTTTATTGAATATCAGATTTCCATTAAATCACATTCATATACAAAGAGACACTTCAAATTGTAATTGAAGTTGTCAGCTTTCATTCATCTTATGGGGGATTATTCAAGCTGCATATTACTCATTGTTTTGTACTTTGAGTCAATTTATCTAAGTAGTCTTGCTGTAAGAAAATAAAAAGGGGCAGGCTGAGTTTTTCCTGCTAATTCTAAGAAAATATTACCACTTTTTAATCATAAGCAATATTTTTCTCATTCAAAAATAGGTAAGGCATCATTTCATTTCATGTTTCACTTGTAAACCATATAAAAAGACAATCGATGTGATATAAAATGATTAATTAAAATGCAGAAAATGTCAACTCTTCAGAAATAATCTGAAAATAAAATATTTTTTAGTTGAAAAATTTCTAGTAAGGAACAATGAGAATTATTCAATTGATTGTTAGGTTACTATTGATTAATACCAGTCAGCTTTTATCCAGATAAAATGCAAGTTTCTCGTGAAGTAAATGTAACAACTTTGAAATTGTTTAGATAAAAAATCATGAAAGTTTAAAAAAATAGATCTTGAAAAAAATCAGGTGAAGTAATCTTATTTCTTAACTTTAGCAGTTTCTGAATTATAGCATTATTATAAACCTCATAGAAGTTACATTTACTGTTGTCACCAAAATGCATGTTGTTGTGTGTCATTCAAAATTATATGTCCTTTGGGCACACAGCCTGAGCTGTTTTATTTTGTCTCCATTGATCCACTCACAAAATAATATGCAATGGAATGTTGATTTATTAATCTACCATGGAAGTTAAAGTTACTGAGTATTTATGCAGTTCAGAAATAAATATTTTCAAGTACTATACTTGTTTTCTTTTTGTTTTGCTTTTCGCTGTCTTTTATTATAATTTTCATTTGGTATTAAACCCATATTTCCCATGAAAACAGACTTACATGTTTAACATTTTAGAGGTCATGGACTCTCAGAAGCTATTGAAATGATGTTTCTGGCCAGTTTATGGAAATTGTTATCCTATAATGTGAACATGAACATATACTATCTGGAGAGCCTGCATTCATGATGCTCTGGGCTGCAGTCTTGGTCTTCTGTCTACTACAGACTGTCAGTAATTCAGTGATTTATTCATTTGCTTTGATTCTATTCACTGTTCATTCATTCCCCAACATATATTAAAAGTTCACTGTTCGGCAGGCACTATGCTAAGCCCTGGGATTTCTTTGTTTACTTGTAGATAGTTCCTATCCTTGTGGTTTACCACCAGCTGTGGAGAATAGCAGTAGTCAAATAATAACACAAATGCAAATTTATACCTCATATCAAATATAAAGAAGCACCTACTATGAAAGAAACTCCCATGTTGGGAAGGAATCATCCAACAGTTTTTAACTTAGTCTGTCAATATTATTTCCAACATTATTTTTAAATGAATTATTTATGATACTTTTATTTTTTCCCTTGTTACATTTTCTTATCAATTCTCATGCTACTTTAGTTGATTCCCTTGAATTTTCTAAATACGTCAACATATAATGGTCAGAATTTATTACTTCTACCTTCTCCTAAATAGGATGAAACCTAGAAACAGAGATGTGTTCTATCTTTCTCTTATTTAGTTACATTTGTAGCCATTTAAAGATAAGATCATTTGAGTATTCAAAATTTTGGAAAATTTTGTTCTGATTTTATTTTAATTGAGGATGTCTTAAGGGTGAGCTTGGTCAATTTTATTCAATAAACATTCATTGAGTATTCCATGTTCCAGGTACTTTTGATGCAGAGAAACAGACTAAAAATCCCTGTCCCATGAGGCTTGTATTTTAGTGAAGATGTGTGTGTGTGTGTGTGTGTGTGTGCACGCGTGCACATGCACATTTGTTTGTTTATATAAAATCAGTTTTCCTATTTAATATATTTTTATAGAGGCTTAGTTAGCTGAGAAAAATAGGTACCAAATATCTAGCAGTAAAGCTAAGAGATGTAATACAACTATGTTTTTACCCACGGCTCATCGTTTGACTTAGGGGTTATATGCAGGAACATAAGCATTTTATTAATTAAAAAGACATAGGTATTAAAACTTGTTTACAGAAATTTGCAACTGTAGTAAGGATTACTGGCCATTTACTTTCCTTCTAGGAGGAGTTTACCTCTTCTACAAGCTGAGACAAGAAGGGAAGGACTTTTGAGAAGTAATGGAATGGCTTCTTTAACATGTCCCTCTTAAGAGAGTTTCTGGGGGCTATTGAAATGTATCTTTTAAAAGAGTTTCTAGGGGCCACTGGGAAGGAGGTGGTTGGAATACTTTGAGGCATTGTCATTGTTTGTTAAGGAATTTGTCACATTTCTGGAAAACTCTCAGGGAGTTTTGAAGAGGGTGAATGCCTCTCAAATTTACACATATCCCTTCTCCAAGCTTAGCCATCTGGGTGCACCTCCAGATCCTTTCCATTGGCATAATTTTGCCCATCCATGTGGGCTTCCTCAACAGAAGTATAAAGAACCTAATGGCAAGTTTATCTTCTGATTATGACCCAAACTTGATCCATAGGAAACTCTGACCCAATTTCCCATGCAAAATGTTCATGCAAAAAGTCTCGTGCAGACAGCTCTGGTATGACATCAACCCAACTAGTAGCATTTTTTTGAATTATTAGATGTGAATCAGGCACTAATCACTGATCCCTTCGATCTCCAAGAGAAACAGATTTTGTTCTCTGAATGATCTGGCTGTACATGTTTTCCCTTTACACTCCTCCAACTCACAGCATCCTATATGTTCTCAGTCTTTCATTGGCCTCCTCAATTCAATTATAGGATGAGGCTAGATTGTCAGATAGAGATGAAGCATGGAAAAGGGGAACATCACACACTGGGGCCTGTGGGGTATAGGGGGCTAGGGGAGGGATAGCAGGGTTTGGGGGGATTAGGGAGGGATAACATTAGGAGAAATACCTAATGTAGATGATGGAGGGAATGGATGCAGCAAACCACTATGGCATGTGTATACCTATGTAACAATTCTGCACGAGCTGCACATGTACCCCAGAACTTAAAGTATAATAATACAAAAAATAAAACCAAACATTGTATGTTCTTACTCACAGGTGAAAGCTAAGCAATGAGGATGCAAAGGCATAAGAATGATAAAATAAGCTTTTTGGACTTGGAGGAGAGCGTGAGTGGGGAGTGGGGGATAAAAGACTACACATCAGGTACAGTGTATACTGCTTGGGTGATGGATCCACCAAAATCTCCCAAATCACCACTAAAGATCTTACTCATGTAACCAAATACCATCTGTTTCCAAAAAGTTGTGAAAATTTATAAAAATTTTAAAAACACACAAAAACTCACAGATATACTGTGACAATTTGATTAAGAATTGCAATAGAATTGGCCAACATCTCAACAGAGTTACAGAATTGCCAAATTCTCTGAATTACCTCAACACAGACCCAATAATCTGAGTCTGAGAATGCTAAGCAAAATCCGTGCCTCCTATGAATGTTTTAAATCAGAAACTTAGACTGACGTTATTTCAAAAGCAAAATAAAATAAAAGTATTTTTCTGAAAATAAAAAAGAATTTTAGTTACAAATTTTGCATTCTGGCATAGAGGTTATGTAGCTCACTTTAGGTAATAGCATAGAAAGTAAGTAAAATATTTCTATTCTAAAACAAAACTATACCTTGTGTCATGGTTTGTATTAAGTTTCAAATAACCTTTTGTAAAGTTTATCATTTTCATAACCAAATAGAGAGCAATAGTACACCTGGTAGATGTGTGCTAATTCTGTTGTGAGCTTCTCAAAAACAGCAAAGTCACAGATACATTCTAGCCGCTTGACATGTCGTCCTCTGCAATCATATCTCTTTGATGTTCTCAGGTCTGAGAGGTCATTTTTATCTTGCCATTGTAAAAATAATTATTCTAATATGCTAATTCTTTAGCATGGTACACAAGTGCTTTATATTATTACCAAAATCTGATAATGTTCTTCATTTTTGTATGTATTGGTTTTTTTAACAGGTGACTGTGAACAGTGACCCTTCAATAATTTGTCTTCAATACTTAGTATAAGACTTGACACACATAGTAAGCACTAAATAGGTAATTTCTGATAAGACAAATTGAGGATGAATGACTAAATTTTATAATTCATCATATGAATATGATACTTCTTTAATATCTTTCTACTCCCTTGCACTTATGATTCCATATATGTATCATTATTAGCAATACTTTGAGTATCTTCTTGGAATTATTTGTCTGCCTATATCTATGCTTAAATATTCTAATTGATTCTTAAAATTGATCATTGATTATTTAGTGCATACTTTAAATATTTTAAATATGTATTTTTCAGAAGCCTAAATATCATTGTGAGTTACCTTTTAATTGATTGACAGTTTGAGCGATTTAAAAAAAAGTCACCATGGAATGTGTGAATTTCATTTGTCTATTAGCAGGGTAAATATGCTTTTTATTTGTCTGTTTCCTTGTTTTTGTATATTACCATTTCAAAACTCTAGTGAACTGATTTTTTTTCATGGTATTTGTTCAGTTTTTCTCTTTGGATAGTTATTTTCTTGTTGATTTATAAACTTATTGTATTTATAAGATACACTATTTGTACACATATGACAAAGAACAATGTCACTGTTATAAATCCATTTTTTATGGTGACTGAAAAACTGTAATTCGTAGGCAGTCATGTCTTACTACTTTGGTTTTTAATATCTTAAAAAGGTTTTTCTTGCAACTTTTAACCATCACTTGGAATTATTAAAGGCATGTTTTCTTTAACCTTTACATATTTTGTCAAATGGACACCTCTTTATTTCAATGTGTTTGGGTTGTTAGGTTAATTTATAATTTGAAACAAAAAAATACAAGCACATATTCACACAAGCGAATTCTTGGTGTACTCTTACAGTTTTACCTGTTTTCATTAGGCCAACCTGTTAATCATTCCAATAAGTTTTCAGAAGGTAATTTTGGGCATTCTATACTGTAAACCCTATGCATCTTTGCACATATTATTTTGAGAGTACTTACTATGTCACACTATTACTTCTACTTGCAGCACATTCTTTTGAGTATGTGGTTAACTTTCCGCTATTTTGTTAATTTTAGATTATGTCCTAAGTAAATATACATTCAAATAAAAGATTAGATGTGACTGGTTGACTCTTCCTGTCTGTGTTTAGCCCAGCTAGTCAGTTTTCTCCATCATTGATTTTACCTCTTTAATAATAATACCAGGTAACCATAAGGGGATTATTTGTTGACTTTTCTATTCCACAGTAGACTATGTGATGGGGTGTGTTTTACTACTTTGCCAGTTCTAGAGAAGATATTCAGATAGTTGCATCGATTTCCTCACACTAATTTGAAAAACATACAACCTTCACTTCTAAGAAGGGATTGGTCCATATGGAATAAGACTACTTTAATATCCCAGGGAATAAGTAAATATAAATTACGCAGGAAAGTCAACATGTAATATCCTGGCAGATTCAACAACTCAAGTAGGCTTACTCAGACATTAAAAGGGAAAGTCTTTGTGTACCACACGGGCTAACTGATGGCTCCTATGAACAAGCTACACTGTCTTTGCTTAGAGATGGTAAAGTGAAAGAAAAATTTCACTGCATACTCTAGGGCCTACGTCCTTTCCCGAGATCTACCAAGTTAACGATCTCGATCTCTTCAATCCCCTATTTTGCTTTCCTTCCATGACCTTGAAAATCATTTTTTTGTCTTGGTAATGTAGTTTAAAATTGTGTTACTTTCTCAAAGTTCACATGTTCCTACAACCATTTTGTTGATATATGATGCTTTTGACTTCTCCTAAGGTTGAAGATGTTGAAACATGAAAGTTAAGAATTGATTAATGGCCTTCAGCCTGAAAGCTATCAGCCCCTGAGACTCTCAGCATTATAGACTGTTGGCCAAAAAAAAAAAAAAATCTATTTATATATTTTTTAAATTTCTTTCCACAATTATTTTCTGTACCATATCCTACTTGAGGTAATACATACATAATGCTTGCATGACTGAATGGAAAATGGCTGCACAGTAGTGAGAGACTTTGAGAACAAACTCACATTGACTGATCTTTCTAAATATTGTTCAACCACAGCAGTCATTAAGTGCCAATGCTTTTTTTGTGTGTGTGCCTGAGAAACATAGGTGCCAAAACACACACAAAACCTGTCCCTGTGTGGATCACATTCTGGCAGAATTTGGGCTATCATAGAACTTGACACACTTATTCAACTCCACTATACAAATGTTTATTCATTAAATTATTAATGTGTGAGTGAATTAAAAGTATTTCCCTTATGAAGTTCAAGATGAAAAATGGAAAATACATTTTATTACCAGAAAATTAAGTAAGAACTACAAAATCAGTACACCAAGGCATAGATAGAGCAATTCTTGTCTGCTCTGGAAAATGACCCAAATAGCTTCTCCAGGAGAGATGACATTAAGATGCACTTTGCAGCACACATACTTTTTTTCTTTCTGGAATCAGGGATGGATAAAGCAATTCTACATGTGAGAAAAGACATATTATCATGCAACATTTTGTGCCATATAAGACACAGAGATCAATATAGTATAAGAGAATAAAATGTTCACTTCCCTCTCCATGTAACTCCTCTGTTAGCTCCTTTAACATAGCTTTAATATAGGCAACCCTACACTTTGAATTCCCCAAATTTTCAATAATTTATTCTTATATGTCTATAATAGATTCAAAAAATAATTTTCATTGTATTAAGCAGATTCCTTGTTTAAAAATTACTTTAGCTGGGTGCGGTGGCTCAAGCCTGTAATCTCAGCACTTTGAGAGGCCGAGGCGGGTGGACTACTTGAGGTCAGGATTCAAGACTAGCCTGGCCAACATGGTAAAACCCTGTCTTAACTAAAAAATACAAAAATTAGCCAGTCATGGTGGTGCATACCTGTAATCCTAGCTACTTGGGAAGCTGAGGCAGAAGAATCACTTAAATATGGGAGGTACAAGCTGCAGTGAGCCAAGATCCTGTCATTGCATTCCAGCCTGGGCAATGGAGCACCACTCCATCTAAAATTATAATAATAATAAGACTTTCATTAAATAACTTTAAATATATTCTCAGAGGATAACCTCTGAGAATTTGGAAGGCTCAAGACAGCAATATTTTAGAGTCCTATAATAAAGATAATTTCGGGAGTAATTCTAAAAATTCACATTTTGGGGGTTGTTTTCCATGTTATATTTTCCCATTCCCAGAGGAACTTGGATTTCATATGTAAGACAGACACCTTGAAAGCCATCCATCATAAAAGAGTTTTTCTCCAGTTGGAGAAAGTGGTAAAAATCCAAGAGACAAGTAAAGTAGAATTTTAGAGTTTGAAATTGCTTAGCTATTTGAAGACTGTCAGCTAATCTAGTGTCTTCAGAATATGGGGAGGGTATGAGAAGTAGTTTCACATCTGGAAAGAAAAATTGAGAGCAAGTTGTAAAGAGAATTTTTAGCACATTATTACATTTATTCTGTAGCTACAATTTGAGTAAATTGAAATTTTAACAATTTGGAGTCCTGATTAGGACTAACGTCTGGAAATATGTGTTCAAAGCCGATATAAAATAAATGTTTTAGTTTATGTTTACACAACTTCCAAGGTAACAACCTTGGGGTAGATGTCCTAAAGAAATATGGGCACCTTCCTGATTAGTAGCAGTAGATGTAAGTGTACAAAGCTCTCAACTCTGTTCAAAAATTACGACTCCCTTGATCGATGATCAAGTCCAATGGTTAATATTTGAGTATCATCAACACTATTGGTCCAATGCACTCATTTAAAAAATCATAGCAATCTTACTATCCTGAAATAACATTTGTATATAACATAATCTACTCCAATATATAATAGTGTAAATTTTTTAAATATCCTAAAACATGCTATAATTAAATATTATAGGTGTCAGGGCAGGAGTGGAGTCACTATGTACATGAGACAAAAGTAAATGGGAGAGAGGCTGAGAAGTAGAATTTTATATTCAAAATTTTAGCAACACTATGAAAAACCACATCTAGTAAAGGAGTACATTAAAATGTGACTATGAACGCAATACAATAAAAATGTGTATGGACACGTTGACAAAATTAACTTATTAACAGATATTGAGATGAAGCCAAACAACATTGAGAATAAGTTTTTAAAACTATTTAACTTGTAATTGGTTATATTAATATTTATACATGTAAAGAAAACTTACTTTTATAGCTAGATCTTCAGGGTCAGAATAACAGTAAAATTTTTTGTTTCACATTGTATAATTATCTGCAGTTAGAAAAATTGAGACTCATAATGCCATTTCTAAGTTAGAGTAAAAGCTGTTATGCAAGCGATAGAAAACAAATTCTAATTTATGAAAAATAGAAGAAACAACTGCATTTATTTCTGAAGTGGATAATTCATTTTGACTTTGGTTGCAGATATTCAAAGCTTTTTAGATTTATGTAACTGACAAATATTGGATGAGAAAGAAGATTAATAATAGAAGTAAAGTTTTAAGAAAATGTTAGTAAAATAAATGACCCTATAAACTTATAAAAGTTTGTAAATAGGATAATTTTATATTTAGAAGTTGAAAATTACAATCCAAATAAAGTGAATTCAAAGAAAACTTTAATGTAAAACAAAGTAAATACAGACTTACATTCTATTTCTAGCTCAAATAAAAGAATTTTAAATGTTTATTAAAAAAACACAACACGGGAACCCTTTCTGTAGTGCTCATCAGGAAACTGCAGTTAGGAATAATAGGAAGAAATTCAAGGTAATGCAATTAAGGTCACCTAGGAAGAAAACATTTTGTTGCTGAGAACTACTAAATTAGATTCTGGATTCTCACAGAAAGAGCAGACACTTCCTCCCATGAGGAATGACTAGACATTACACTGAAGGGTTTATTAGAAATAGTTTTTCTCTACTTGCAGGGAAATAGATTCAACGGTCTGATTCCTCCACTTATTTCCTTATATTCAATGAACCTAGACCCATAAGGTCTGATTTCCCATTTGCCCAAATAGTCAAAGAACTGAAATAATTCTCAAATCTCTCATCCTAAAGGATCATTACTTTCTTCTCTATGTCTACTCTTTCATATACTGCAATATTATTTAAATACTTATTTGAATATTCTTTCTAAATATGAAGAGAGTGTATGTGATCTGAAATTTAAAAAGCTAGCAAGACAAGTTGAAAATTTGATAGTTCTAAAGCTTACTTCTTTCAGTTGTATCTTTTATTAAATACTGAGTCATACATTCTAGAATACTACTGATATTCCAGAAAGGATGCTTTCTTTTGTTGAATGCTAATATGTCTACTTGTGATTGTTAAAATGGAAGCCATTTTCAGAATGTGCAGTGAGTAACCATGAAAATAAATTAACACATGGTACAAAAGGTCAGAGAGATGAAAAGAAATGACTGCTTTTTAAGTTAGTTACTAACTTATGTACTCGAGAGTTTTCTGTTAGTTGAAATCTAAGACAATCTAACTAAATACATTTTATTTTACTACTTTCAAGCAATGATATAAATGTAGAAAGCATAAACTTGTTTTTTTTCCAAAATTTGAAATTACAAACTTTCTAAAAATATACTTAAAAGTTTAAAGGTGATACAGAAGGGTTATTACATTTTAAAAAATCTATCTCATTCTGTTTATTCATAACATACTAGAGTTAAAATTTTAAGTCAGTTGAGAAATTACTGTGGGCTGATAGTAAGCTTACATTATTTTTCAAACCATGGTTAGTAATTTCCTTAAAAAAATTTAATGTTCTGAAACTTGTCTCTTTGTATGTTATTTACAATCATACCTTAATGTCTTTGATCCTGTAAAAATGATAATAGCAGGTTCCTGAACAGCTGATTAAATACCTTTTAATATAATGCTAGCATGCCATTTTAGTAATTTTCTTTGTATTTTTGTTTTTTGTTGTTGTTTCCTGTTTCTATTTATGGTTAAGATTAAGGCTAAGTAGTTTTATTTTAGTTGTATCAAGCTAATTAGGATATATGGATTGAAATGAAAACATATTTAAAATTCTAGGCTTAAATTTTTATTGAGCGGGAATTACAGAACTTTCTAAGAGGAGAAATCTGAGTGTCATAATCATTAGATTTATGTATGATAAGAATTACGCTTAATCATAAACATTTTAACTATGTTCAGAAGAGTAAAATAGTAATCTCAGATAATTTTTAAATCTGCTTAACACAGAATATAATTGTGTAAAGTATAATAATTTTCTTTTCATCAAACAAATTCTAAGTTAATGATAGCTTTGAAGGCCCTGTGGCCAAGAATTTTCAGAATTCCCAGGGAAAAATTACTATACTGCAGAACTGCATATGTACTTCGCTATCTTAGACAACTTGGTTGTGATTTCTTTTATTAAATGATGCTTTCCCTTATTCACTTTTGAATAGTTAATAAATAGATGCATTAAGATATAGATTGCACTGGGCATTTTAAAACTGAATCAATATTTGCTAACATAGTTTAAATAAAATTTCTGAGTTTTAATGGCTTTTTAATGACTTCAACAATAGTAAAATATTGTTTATTAAAGGACAAAAGAATCTGTTTCTTAAATTTAGATAAACTTTTATCAGATCACTATTGTTAAAAATCACATAATTAAATACAAAATGAAAATTTTAAAAATCTTAATAATATTAAGCTTCTATACAGTTATCAAGTATTAAATATCTATAAATGTCTATAGATAACCTTCCAAATTTTTTAAATTAAAAATACTTTTATATATAAAATGTATCAATAAAAATGTAAGTGACCCTAATTTTGCAATTTAAGTTGGGGTCTTGAGAAGCATCCTTGAAACTAGGGTGAAGATAATCTCCATTGGCAAACCAGGCATGAAGGAACAGAAAGAGAAATTTTTCAAAGGAATAAATCACACTGACATGTTTTGTTGGAAGAACGATAAAGAATTTTTAAAGACATTTTGGATTTCTCAACTTGAAGTTATAGGTGGCCTTCAGGAAACAGAGTCAGTATAGGTTGCCTATGAGAAATTCAGTATTACAGTCCATAAATATGAATAAAGAACAAATGGTGAAGCAAGTATATAGGTATCTTTCCAAAAAGTAGTGGTGAATGAAAGGGGAAGAATCTATTCCCTTTCTTCCTTTACATCTATTCTGTAAGGACTGTGGCTTCATTCATAGCTCCATTCTCTCTTCTTTTCCTTCCATCTCCCTTGCAGCTTCAGCATTTTCTCGAAGCAAGCCACCTCTAAATGTGCTACATTGAAATGAGCCTCTTAAAATTATTTTCACTGCACTGTTTTTTCTCCCATCCTTCCACCTCTTGACACTTTATCTTTGATCAATCTAGCTGTCTGTCTTGTCTTCTTCATTTAGAGTGGTAAGCATCAACAAAGGAGAACATAACATGATAAGATTTATTAGGCCCAAGAATTAGAAACCACAGAGGCGTTAACTGCACCTCCCAGGAATAGATTTTGCTCCTTGTCAACTACAAAAGTCCTTACTCTCATCACACACTCTATCCCAGTTCTGTAGACTTTTCTATGAGTAAATGACTCAGCTTCTTATTTCACAAAAGCAATTGGGCTTGCCGGCCGGGTGCGGTGGCTCACGCCTATAATCCCAGCACTTTGGGAGACCGAAGCGGGTGGATCACAAAGTCAGGAGTTTGTGACCAGCCTGACCAACATGGTGAAACCTCGTCTCTACTAAAAATACAAAAATTAGCTGGTCATGGTGGCACACACCTGTAATCCCAGCTACTCAGGAGGCTGAGGAAGGAGAATTGCCAGAACCTGGGAGGCGGACGTTGCAGTGAGCCAAGATTGTGCCATTGCACTCCAGCCTGGGCGGCAGAGTGAGACTTCGTCTCAATAAAAAAAAAAAAAAAAACTGGGCTTGTCAACCAGGCAATGTTCCATCTTCCCATCTTGCCTTAACTACCGAGGGCCTACTTTTCTCCAGGGTCTTGGTACAGAAATGTAAAGACCCTAGCCTAAAGTAATTTATGTCCAAATAGGAGAGATAAACAGAACGTAATTACAATAGAATGGAGCACAAGTTATGTTGGTATGTGCCAACGTGCTTCAGAGGCCTTTTGCTTACCTGTATTCAGTAGAATAAACCTGATGTACATCTAAAGGCCAATTTGGAGTGGCAAAGGTTAACACCAAGTGAAAAGTAATTCTAAACACGGGGCAGCCTGAGTAGGTGGCAGAGACTGTACATATGATGGAATCATGGACGTGTTGAATATTTGTTTTTAACCAGTGGTAGGGGCTGTAAGAACTGAGAGGTGGTTCCAAACGCATGAAGACAAACATGAGAAAATATCATGGAAATAATAAGACTTTTTGTATTAAGGAGAACAAATGCAAGGTATAAAAATCAAATAATAAACAATAAAACGTCCTTTTGGATTTATCTACCAGGAGTCGTTGATTGATTTGGCAGTAAGATACCAATGTGGCCATGATAAAGGCCTTGGGAAGGTTTCCCAGAATGAGAAAGGAGACAAGGAACCATCAAGTAGTTCAAAAAGCTTGGTTGACAAAATAAAAACCAGGTAAAGTATAGCAGCTCAGTGGGAATTGAAATGGGATGTATTTGTCTACCTCTCTCTTTTCAGTTAAGGAGCCACATTTTCCTCCATCCCAGGTGCTACAGGTACACTAGTCACGTGGGTAATCATGTAGCCCGAGTAAGTCAAGGTTGTTTTTTAGGGAATTATTTGGCTCTATGACAAATTAACAGTTTTTAATGTAATTAGAAACTACAAGAACTGGATTTCTCTGACTCTTCCAAAATCTATATTTTCATTCCTGTGGGGAGATACCACGAATATAAATAGACAATAAGGATTAGTGGCAAACAAAAGACAAATTTTCAACATTAGAGTTATAGCACCTGACATCTAACAGAACCCACATTCAAAAACGCTCTCTACATTTCAGTTTGTGAGTCAACAATTTGCATTGTGATTCAGCTAACTGGATTGCATTTCTGTTATACGGAGCTAAAAGATTTCTGATGAAAGTAAATGTTTACATTCCAATGAAAAAGGTTGTAAATGGTTAAGAAAATCACTTCTTCTGTTCAAAACCATTTCACTTCTGCTAAAACTCCTTTCATATTCTATCTTCTGAGTGAGTCTGAACCACCAGTGTTTCTCTTCATTTGTTCCCATTTTAATTTTACTCTTGTAATAGTTCCATTGAAATACAGTACATATAAAGGGAACAGAACATAAAAGTACAACTCAATAACTTTCCACACTATGAACAGCCACATAACCCCCTTTTTTACACAAAAGTAACCACCATGCTGATTTTCTCACCATATATTTTATTTTGCCCCTTTTTGAACTTTTTATAAATAGAATCATAAAGTGTTCATCCTTTGTGTCTGAGTATTGGTTATTAGAGACCCAGGTATTTGGGGTAATCCACTTCCTAATTTCCATGACTTTGTGAAAATGCTGGCCATTAAGTTGTGATCAGAATATCACTTTTGAGCAGATCCTTTAAATTGACAACATAAGAACATAAGACATGCCAGGACTTTTTTTTATTCCTTTGCCATGCACCTGTGAGTTTCATTTAGTAAACACAAGAAATAAACCATTGCTAAACTACTGAGTCAAGGAGTTATTTTTTATTGCATTGTAATAATATTTTCTGAAAGATCAATACTTGTAACCTAATTACACCACTTGTGTTTAATTAATGATTGTACGATATGTCTCTTCTCATACTTTTATTTTGAACTTACTGTATTCTAATAACATGTTTCATCTCTAACACACATATTACTGGATTCTTTTTTTAAAAAAATTGAATCTGACAAATACACCTTGTTTGAAAGTCTATTTCCATTTAAAGAATTTATCATATAATTGGATTTGAAAATAATTTGTCTTTATGTTTTCCAATTGCTTTTTTCAACAAGGTGTTTTTATATTCTCACTTTTTGTTTTTACTTTCAATTATATTTTAATAGTTTATTTTGTGTCTTTATTAGTTTGTTAATTTATAATTGCAAAACCTAACCTTTAGTGGTTGCCATAGACAGTAGAACATGTACATTTGTTTTATTAAAGATTATGCTAAATAGATGAAATTTCATTTGAAGTCATTGTTTTTCATACTGAAGAACATCACCAAGTCTGAGGCTGACAAAATGATTCCACTTGTTCCCCAAAATATCTTAATCTCTCATTCATTTTTAAGTCATATTTTCAGAGAACGTAGTCGTAGTTGCTTTCTTTCAATTTTTTTTTAATTGTATTTGGGCTCTGGGGTACATGTGCACCTCCTGCATCCTGCAGGATTGTTGCATAGGTACATACACACCATGGTGGTTTGCTGTCTCCATCCCTGCCCCCTCCCCCCCACCCCATTGCCTATATCAGGCATTTCTCCTGGTGTTATCCCTCCCCTGTCCTCCCCCATCCCCACACTGTCCTTCCCCTCCCCTCACCTCCACCCCCCTTACCTAGCCCAGTGAGTATTGTTCCCTTCCCTATGCCCCAGTGTTCTCATTGTGCATCACCCACCTATGAGTAAAAGCATGTGGTGTTTGGTTTTTGGTTCTTGTGTCAGTTTGCTGAGAATGATGGTTTCTAGGTTCATCTATGTCTCTAAAAGGACACAAAATCATTGTTTTTTATGGCTGCATAGCATTCCATGGTGTACATGTGCCACATTTTTTTTTGTACAGTCTATCATTGATGGCCATTTGTGTTGGTTCCAGGTCTTTGCTATCATAAACAGTGCCACAGTGAACATATGTGTGCATGTGTCTTTATGATAGAATAATTTATAATCCTTTGGGTATATACCAAGTAATGGGATTGCTGGGTCAAATGGAATTTCTATTTCTAAGTCCTTGAGGAATCGCCACACTGTCTTCCACAATAGTTGAACTAATTTACACTCCCAGCAACAGTGTAAAAGTGTTCCTATTTCTCCACATCCTCTCCAGCATCTGATGTCTCCAGATTTTTTAATGATCGCCATTCTAACTGGCGTGAGATGGTATCTCAATGTGGTTTTGATTTGCATTTCTCTAATGACCAGTGATGATGAGCACTTTTTCATATGTTTGTTGGCTGCATAAATGTCTTCTTTTGAAAAGCCTCTGTTCATATCTTTCACCCACTTTTGAATTTTTTTTTTTTTTTTCCTGTAAATCTGCTTTAGTTCTTTGTAGATTCTGGATATTAGCCCTTTGTCTGATAGGTAGATTGCAAAACTTTCTCCCCATTCTGTTGGTTGCAGGTTTACGCTAGTGATTGCTTCTTTCACTGTGCAGAAGCTCTGGAGTTTAATTAGATCCCATTTGACTATTTTGGCTTTTGTTACCAATGCTTTTGGTGTTTTAGTCATGAAGTCCTTGCTTATGCCTATGTAGTGAATGGTTTTGCCTCAAGCATAGATTAGGTCTTTTCACACAATGCCATAGTTCTTGGAAGCTTTGTTCATTTTTTTCACTCTTTTTTCTCTAATTTTGCCTTCTCATTTTATTTCATTGATTTGATCTTCTATCTCTGATATCCTTTCTTCTGCTTGATCAATTCGGCTGCTGAAACTTGTGTATGCCTGACGAAGTTCTCATGCTGTTTTTCAGCTCCATCAAGTCATTTATCTTCTTCTCTAGGCTGGTTATTCTAGCTATCATTTCATCTAACCTTTGTTCAAGGTTCTTAGTTTCTTTGCAGTGGGTTAGAACATGGTCTTTTAACTCAGAGAAGTTTGTTTTTAACCACCTTCTGAAGCCTGCTTTTGTCAATTCATCAGATTCATTTTCTCTGTCTTTTTTTGTTCCCTTGATGGTGAGGAGTTGTGATCCCTGGGAGGAGAAGATGTGTTCTGTTCTTTGATGGTTTCATCCTTTTTGTGCTACTTTTTCCCGTCTTCCTGGATTCATCTCCCTTTCATCTTTGAAGTTGGTGATATCAGGCGGAGTCTCTGAGTGGACTTTTCTCTGTTGAGGTTGGAGCTGTATCTTTTTTGGCCTGTAGAGGGCGTTGCTGGGGTCTATGGCTCAGTCAAGTTGTTGGGTGGGTGGTCCTTCCCTGGAGTTTGTTTGCAGGTGAGATTGGCCCCGCCTTCCCAATGGCATCTCTCCTTCCCCGGCTGTGTCTTCCTGGTTGGGGTCAAGCTGGTGTATTTGCTGCCAAGCTCTCTAGCGAGGGCTTCAGTTTGAGTTCTGGGGGGGTGGGCCTTTCCCTGCTTTCAACTCTGCCTCCCTCTGTGAGATGGTCCATCCTGCTGGCCTTTGTCCAAACTCACGCCCAGGTCCCTGAGACATCTTGCCGTGCCTGGCGGTAGCCGCTGCTCAAATTTGCATTGACATCCCACTGTGCCCCACTGTCTGGCAGGGCTCTCGTGGACCATGGATTGCAGTAGGGATGAGATAAATAAAGAATCCAAATCAGAGCACTGAGGGGGTTAAGTACCCCGACCCTCTGAGCTGGCTGCACGTTTCAGATGATGACATGCCCGCCCATCTTGATTTGCCCTCCTTGGGCTGCTCTTGCCCTGAGGCTCCCTCCCTGGGCCTATTTTCAGAGCCCTATGAGTCCCACAGAAACAAACCCAGCACCTGGTTTGGAATCATGAAGTCCTCTAGCCCTCTGCATCTCATTTGCTGGGAGCTGCATTCTGGTGCTGGCTTCTCTTGGCCATCTTGGTGCCCCTCACCTTCTGTCAATGTTTTAAAAATATTATTCTGTTGCCTCCTATTCCAGTGTTTCTGGAGAGGAGAGGTGGGCTGTTGGCTAAAGAAGCTCATGGCTTTTTCTATGACTGTTTTTAGGATTTTATTTTGAATCTATGGGTTGGTTGCTTTCTTTCATCAGCTATGGAAAATTCTCAGCAATTATCTCTTTAAATATAGCTCCACTCTGTTTTCTTTTTTGGCTTCTTTTTTGCGGTGCACTAAAACATATTTACCTTCTGTAAGAAGGTATGTTTCTGTAAGAGTGTATGCTCTGTGTCTCTTCTACCTGTTCTGGTATCGTGTGTCATGTATTTTCATCAGGATTCATGTTTACTTTTTACTGGAATATGTTCCAGATTTCTAATTCTCTCTCTGGCTGTTTTTGTTTGTTTGTTTTTTTAATCTGCCTTTAAACCTATCCAGTGCATTCTTACTTTAAGCTTTTACATATTTCTCTACTAAAATGCCTTGCTGTTTTGCTTCCCATCATTTGTAGTTCCTGTGAAAAATCTCTACCTAGCATTTCATTTTATTCAACATATGTAGCATTACACTTTTAAGATCAACATTTTAAACTACATGTTTCAGCCTGGCAAAATGGCTCATGCACTTTGGGTAAACAAGGAGGGGTGGATGGCATGAGCCCAGAAGTTTTGAGACCAGCCCAGGCAATATAGTGAAACCCTGTCTTGTGAAAAATAGGGTTGTTTTTTTCAAGACAACCTTGAAAAAAAGTGTGGTGCTGCACCTGTCATCCAGCTACTCAGGAGGCTGAGGCAGGAGAATTGCTTGAGCCTGGGAGGCAGCGATTGTGGTGAGCCCAGACCATTTTACTGCACTCCAGTATGGGAAACAGAGTGAGACTCTGTCTCAAAAAAATAATACATATATAAGTAAATTTTGTGTTTTGACTAAGTCTAAGGTATACTTCTATTTCCTATTGTTTCTCTTGACTTTAAGGAAAAATTTATTAAGACATGACTTATATACTATCATATTTTTTTCAACTAAGTACACAATGATACATTTTGACAAAAGTATTTAATCATGTAACCACCACCACACACACCAAAATAACACTTCCACCATACTGATAAAAAGTTCTCTCAGTGCCCCTTTCTGTCAATTTTTCTCCCTCCTGTCAAAAACTTACTGGTTTATAGTGATGTAACGTTGCATATTCTGTGATTTCATATAAATAGAATCATGGAGTATGTAGTATTTTGTTTCTGGTTCCTCTCACTTGTTAAAGTGGGTTTGATACTCATCCATATTGTTGGATTCATCCATAGTCTGCTTGTTTTTAATATTGAATAGTCAATATCTGTATGACTATCCCACAGTTCATATGCTAATTCATCATTTTATAAATAGTTGTGTTGTTATAATTTGAGTTATGTGTTAGTTTGCTGGGACTGCCATGACAGAATACCACACACTGAATGGCTTAAGCCAAACATATTTATTTTCTCTCAGTTCTGAAAGCAAGAAACCCAAAATAATGACGCTGGCAGAATTGGTTTCTGGTAATGTCTCTCTCCTTGGCTTACAGAGCACTCTTGTCTTGCTGAACTCACATGGCCTTTTATCTGTGTATATACTTCTGGTATCTCCTCCTTTTCTTATAAGGATAACTGTCCTGTTAAATTAGGGCCCCACTTTAGACTTCATTTAACTCTAATTGTCCCCTTAAAATTCCTGTCTCCAAATGTACTCACATTAGGTGTTTGGGTTTTAACACATGAAATTTGGAATGATGTAATTCTGCCCATAACAAGCTATTATGAATAAAACCTATATACTTATATGAAAATATAAGTATTTGTGAAAACATATTTTTTCATTGCTGTTGAATAAATACCTAGAAGTAGAATTTCTGTACCATAATACCAAGGTAGATTTAACCTTTTAAGTAATGGTTTCAGTAATTTACAGAGTGGCTGTATCATTTCTACACAACCATGAGAATAAATAAGAATTTTAGGTGCCCCCAAAATGCCAATGCTTAGTATATCAGGTTTTCTAAATTAATCATTATAATGAGTACATAGTGGTTTACTTTCATTGTTTTTCTTGGCATTTTTATAATGATTTCTGAGCTTCTTGTCTATTTACATTCCTTTTGTGTGTATGAAGTGTCTACATTTATTGTCATATTATCAAGCTGTTCATCTTTTCGTTGAGTGGTAATTACCTTTAATATTCTGAATATAAGTCATTTATAGACAAAATATACATAAATATTTTCTCCCTCTATATTGCCTGCCTTTTTAAGCAGTGCATTGACAAGCAATGATTCTTAATATTTTGATGAATTTTAATGTAACATTTAAAAAATTTCATTCCTCCTGCTTTTGTGTACAGTTTAAGATATTTTTGCTAATCTCAAGTCCTGAAACATTTTTTCTCATTTTATATTTTTCTTCAGAAGTTTTATAGTTAATCTCTATGTCTGCGTGTATCATCTATTTCAATTAAATGTTTGTACAACATATAGAAAAGCTGGAATTTTTTTTTTAATATAGCTCTCTAATTTTTTCCAGCACCATCTTTGAAAACACTTTTACTTCTCTATTGAAGTATCTTCACATTTGTTAAAAGTCAGTTGAACATATAGATGTGTATCAATTTCTAGAAGTTTGGTTGTGTTCCATTTATCATTTACATATCTCTTGCCAATATCACACTGTTTGGATTATTGTAGTTTTAGAGTAAGCATGAAATCTGGTAGAATGACTATTCTAACACAGTTGTTCTTTTTCAAATTTGTTTTGGCTATTCTACTAAATTTGAATTTCCACATACATTTTTAAATTAACTTATCATTTCTGTAAATCAGCCAGCTAGGACTATAAATGGGGCTGTGTTGAATCTGTAGTTCAATATGAGAAAATTTGAAGTCTTGATATTACTGATTAGTCTAATCCAACAGCATCGGATATTGTTCCATTTATTTATGACTTTTAAAATTTATCTCAGTGATATGTCATAGTTTTTACCGTACAAGTATTGATTCAAACACTCATTATGGAAAAGTTTTATCTAATATAATATTTTTACCCAAGGGACCGTGATTTTAATTATAAATTTTTAGATACAGTATCCCATTGAATGTAATGCATGAGAGACATTAACTGAAAATATATTGTAAAAGCCTACAAATTTAAAAAAATACAATATAAAGCTCAGTGTATTTTAATTTTTTTCTAACGTAAATGAATTTGTCCAACTAAAACTCATTTCTTCTCCTTCTCTAACATTGTATGACCTGTTTCCTGAGCTGTGTAACCTTATGAAAGATGGATTACCACTCTCTCGCCCAATTTCCCTGAAGAACCAAGGACAGACATCTTTTTATATTCTAATTTTATTGATTATCTCTTTTCATTTAGGACTCTTGCAGTGTCTTTATTTTCAACATACAAGATTGGTTCAGGAAACAATATTTATATGATTATAGACATAAACCAGCAGAATGCACTACTAATAAACAAAGTTAACTTTTATACTTGAAGGTAACAATTTACAATTGGAAGTAGTTGAGTTTTAACAATCATAAATGTATGCCTCAACATAAAATTTTAAAATAATAATGTCTTAATGCTATGCAAATAATATTATAAATATAATTTTCAGAGATATACAGGTTTTGTAAGAAGTTAGGTGGTAATAAAGATAATATACCTTAGAAAAATATTTCATAATATGCAAGTTAACTTTAGTAATAAAGAAGACAGTGCCAAAAATTAAGTAAAAAGTCTGTGTAAAATGTTTATATGAAATGTAAGAAAAGATAAAAATAATATTGCAAAATTATTAATACTTTCATATACATAATGTGTATAAACAGATATATGTAAATTTAAAAATAAATTGTTATAGACGTCCTATTAATATCTTTTCAAAAATTTACATAATCTAATTAGGAAAATGGAAAATCAATTGTCTTCTTCTGTAGTCGTCTTTTATTACAAAATACATATTTAATATAGTTCTATGCTTAAATGCAACATTTAGTTAAAACATTTCATATTGATTAATAATGTACAAAAAGTATACTACAATTTTATCAATTAAAGGCTTGTTTTTATATGGAGTAAAAATTCTTGCTCTATCCAATTAGAATTTTTGTTTTCTCCATCAATAACTAAAATGAAGAAAGACAAGGAAAAAGACAAATAATGTGGCTGATTAGTAATACCCAAACTTTCATAAAGAGCTTTGACTGTCCTAGAAAAGAAAAGTGTTGGTCCATTAACAATCCCCTTTCTGTCAGTCATAGTGGACATGTAATGTATTTGTGTTTCACTCAGTGTTTCATTTTTGATGACAAAATTTCTATTTTTTAGTTTAATTGGGAGATTCTTTGTGGAGTGAAGCTCATTAATTCTGCAATTTTTAAACACCTGCTAAAATGTAATATAAATGGATACTTTTCCATAAGGAAAGCATTTTCAGAACAAATATTCTCAAGGCTATAGCTGTATTTGTTCCATTTTGGGTCTCATTATGAAATTCATGACTTCTCTCTTCAGGAGGCTAAATGCCCTCTAACACATCAAAATTAATCAGATGTACATGTTTGATTAGTTCCACTGTCACAGCTGCAGGACATCCACCTTGCCACTATACAACCGTGAAAAGGCAGGCATCATAGAGTTTGTCTTTTAATTCCTTCTGTGCTGTGACCTCACTTTTCCCTTATGAGGAGTCTAAAATAGCAACACTCTTAACTGAGCCCTCTAAAAAAGCAAAAAAAAATTTTACTGTGGCTGTATTATTATTCCATTGCAAATTATTTTTAATCTGACTCATTTTATAATGTATAATATCTCTGCTAGCTTTTCAAGATTTATTTTAAGTACACTGAATTGTATTCCTAAACAAAAAATTGCAAGAAATGCTTTAAAAAATGTTTTTGTTCTTTTTTGCAGTGCTGATTTGATGTGAAAAACTATGACATCAATATCTCTTATTTTTATATATTGGGAATATTTCTATTTTGGTTAGATTATAATTACAGTGCACATACATCTGACATAGCATCTCTATCTCCTGAGAACTCTAATTTTGCTGTTCACTTTTTACAAGACTTTCCTTCTGTTTATTTGTGTGTTCCCTGTCCTTTGTTATAAACTGCTACTGCTTGGTTTGTTCTGGATGTCAGTGCTCTCATTTTTTATAATTTGAAAGTAGTCATCCACTTAGTGTTTGAATCTTCGTGGACTTTGTGTGTTTTTTTAATACAAGATGATGAACAATCTCTGGGACACCAGGAAAACCTAACCCTTTTTACGTCTGCATTTCCAGAGAGCTATTTTTCACTTTTTTAAACCACAATTCGGTTTTTGTTAATCTGTAACCAGGAACACATAGAAGCATCATACAGATGTCTAACAATGACAGATAAATTTATTATTACTGTTTTGATAACAATCACATATGCTGTGACTCTCTTTTTTTTTTGACAGAGAGAGAGAGATGTGGCCAACATTTGATATTTATTCAGCAACATGGACATTTTTCATTAAATATATATATGTATATATATAACATATATATTTATACATGGTAATCACACATAACCATTCATAAATTAATGCATTCACATTAAATAGAGCAACATAATTACTGTAAATCTGCATGCTAGTTAGCTATAGATATTACATTTGTGACTGCTTATCAATGCATGCCATTTTTTACCGTTTCTGTATAGAAGTTCCAACACCTCTGTCTTTCTCTTATTGTGTGTCTTACAAATAAAACTGCAAATTGCCAAACAATTTAAAGAATATTAATACCATGTCCTAAGTATTGCCTTAAATAGTTTATGGGATATTACTTGCTATTCCCCTTCTTGATAGATAAGATTTATCATTGGCAGCAAATGATTAAAGTTAAAAAATTTTACCTAAGAAAGACTAAAGGTTTTCTAAATTTAAAGAATAGAAAACAAGCTGTGTGGGGTGGCTCATGCCTGTAATCCCTACACTTTGGGAGGCCGAGGTGGGTGGATCACCTGAGCTCAGGAGTTCGAGACCACCCAGGGCGACATGGCGAAACCACTTCTCTAATAAAAATACAAAAAAAAATTAACCACGTGCGGTGATGGGCCCCTGTAGTCCCAGCAACTCAGCAGGCAGAGGCACAAGAATCTCTTGAGCCCCGGAGACAGAGGTTGCAGTGAGCTGAGATTGTGCCACTGCACTCCAGCTTGGGCTACAGAGTGAAACTCTGTCTCAAAAAAAAAAAGAGTAGAAAACACATTTTCCCCAAAGTCTCCTGAACGTTAATGAACAGGAAACATGGGCTTCCTGTATGGAAGTGACCCAGTTGTCACCTTAGAAGAATCAGGAATTCCTCCTTCCATTCGAGAAACAATATGTTCGCTTGTTGGGTTTGTTTCACTATTTGATTCAAATATTACAATTACTACAGTAATTAAGGACTAAATCTCAAGTCCAATTATATCAAGAACATATATGTTTACCTCATACAGTCCAGTTGTAATATTGAAAAAAAATCAAAGGATTAACTCTAGTTGACTCCAAATTTATGCTGTAGCCACACTGGTAACTTCTTAGAAACAGAAGTAATCTGTGAAATACTGACGGCATTTGAAAACAGTTGAAACGAAAAGAAAAAAAAAATCAGCTTCCTTTGTTAAACAGAATTTTAAGAAAGAAATATTGGAAACCAAAGGGAACATATAATTTACCATAAAAAAAATTATTTTTATTCATTATGAACAAAAATTTTTTAGTTGCATAATACCAAAAGAAAAAGAAAAAGAAAAAAAAAATCTTTGTCCTTCATGACCAAAATTCATTGAAATAATACTCACTACATGACAATTTATAGTTTCTAAGGTGGGGACATACCTTTCAAACACAAACTGCAATTTTCTTTCACATGTGATTATAAGACAATTACATCTTTCTATAAATTTAATAATGTTTAGATTATGACACTAGAAAATATAGTCCTATAATCTCCTAGTATGCGGAACCACAATGAGCATTAACAAGAGTAGCAAGTAAATAAGAAAAATAATTGAGATGTTGTTCTTTAAAAGATTTAAAAACACCAACTAATATATTTCCTTGTTTCAGAATTACTTAATGTTAGAGGCATGCCAAGGATAAATACCATTTAATGTGCATACAGATTATTAATATTTTATATTCATGAAATTCAGTAAATTTTTAATGTTATTAACAGAGTCTAGTTTAGAGATTGTTCCAGAGGTGATTCTGTTTGTGGGTATAAAAAAATTACTGTATGTTAAAATTTTTCTAAATGCAGTTTTTAATTTTTATCACATTACTGCCTCCCAGGCAGCCATAACATTTTGTTATAATTAGATGTTTTTCACTGTAGTAACCAAATTATCATGTTAAACACCACCTATAGAGAACTATCTGTAGTATTTCACTCTATTGTATTAACTAATAATGTCAAATATAGTCATGCTTTAGAAATGTTTAGAGAAAAGAGTTAGAAATGTTATGAAAAGAGTTTGAAAACTGCATCTATGTAAACTTTTCTCTCCTATGACCAGAATATCTGGAGCATTTTTACCACAGAAAAGATAGAGTCATTCTGCCTTCATCATTCTTAACAGAAACACTCATGAAAGAATCTTCAATTTCTTACATGACTAAAGAGAAGATATTTTATTCCAATTCAGTCTTAACTATACACATAGTATACTTAGACTTGACTATTCATACATCATCTAAGAAATGATAATCCAATTCAATTATAATTGTATTATTTATTCTGAAATATATTATATATGATTTAACAAATGGAAGGGGTCCTGTAAATCATCTAGCCTAATAACATTGGATTATCTATAAGAAAGTCCAGAATTTCAAGTCACTTTTATAAGGCTGTCTTAACCCATTAGGTTTCCTATAACAAACCACCATAGACTAAGCAGCTTACAAACAACAGAAATTTATTTCTCACAGTTCTGGAGGCTGGGAAGTCCAAGATCAGAGCATCCTCTTTTAGGTTACTGTTTGCTGAGTTCTCACTGTGTTCTCATGTGAAACATTTCCCATAATTGTCTTTGAAAAGGCCCCACTTTCTACTATTATCAGCTTGGTGACTAATATTTTAGCATAGATATATGGCAGGGAATGGGGTGGGTGCAACATTTAGATCCCCAAAAAAGACAAAGTGAATTAGTGATAAAGGATTGGAAACAGACCTCTTAATTTCTATCCAAGGAAATAAAATTAGATGTTTTGGAATCTGAACATTAAATGTGTAAAAGATAATGAGTAAAAGACACGCTACTGGATTGTAAATTCATGTGAAACACAAAATGTCTCTAAGAAATCGTTACCTACTGATAGGAGATTGTGACAGGCACTGCTACTGCCCCTCAGTAAACAAGATGTCCATGTCCTAATTCTTGTCACCTATGAATATGCCATGTTACATGACAAAGAAGGCATTAAGATTGCAGATAGAACTAAGGTTATTAATCAGCTTATATTGAAACAGAATAATTACTTTGGATTTTTATCTGAGTAGGCAAATGTAATGGCAAAGTATCCTTAAAGGAGTAAGAGAGAGACATAAGAAACAGAACCAGGGAAATGCCAGTGTGAGAATTTGATTTGTCTTGCTGGCTTTGAGGATGGTACAAGGTTGCCACAGGTCAGTGAATGCAGGTGGCCTCCAGAAACTGGAAAGGATGGCAAAAAGATCTTCTCCTCTAGAAAGGAAAAAGCCCCACTGACATCCTGATTTTAACCCAGGGAGATCCACTTTGGACTTCTGACTTCCAAACTGTAAGATAACAAATTTGTGCTGTGTTAAGCCACAATGTTAGTGGTGATTTTTAAAACCATCAACAGAAAAGCAAGACAGAGATGAAAGAGAAGGTGAATTAGAAGTAACTAAGAGCTTCCTAACTGAAGTGACTGGCAGACAAATGAAAGAGACAGAAAATGTGGAAGAGGTCTTGGGAGAGAAATGTCTCAGCATTTTCAGTTTGAGACAAAGAAGGATGATTAATATAGAAATCTTCAATAGAAAATAAGTTGAAATAGGTATTAAACTCAGACATGGGCATTGGAAATGGAATCTAGGTTTAGTCCTTTTAAATATTAATATGGAGGTGACAGCTGAAGTCTCAAAGTAGTACTTCTTTAAAGGAAGGAGAAAAAATATAGAGAACCATGGTATCTGATTATAGGCCAAGAGCCAGAGATAGATATCTATATCATCAGTATCCATCTGTCTGTATCTCCACCTTTCTGTCTATTAGCTAGATATTAGATCATGTGCTATTGCCAATAACATGAAAGCATGATAAAGAATGTTCTAATTTAAATTTTAGTTAGAATTTTAATTTCTAATAAATTAAATATCATTTGTTTGACCATATTCTTAAAATGAAGCCATACTGTTCACTCATGATATTCATCTTAAATTAAAAGACCTGCAAACAGCCTAAATTGAACTCTTCTGTGATTTTAGAATTGAAAGTGAGTGTCTTATCAGGACTTATCTAGACTTGCAGCATGTATGCTGCTAAATCGACCTTCATATAATCAGCATAATATGCTAATCTTAGCTCTATGCATTTTCCTACTCTATCTGAATGTACTAGAATATCCATGAATCTAAGTCCTGAGCAGTCTCTTTTCTAGACACAGTTTATATTGCTTGATATTGGTGCTCTCTGTTCCTGAACAATTATTTTTTAATAATTAGACATTGTCAAAGGTATTTTCTTCAGAAGATCAGGTGAAAACAGTTTGTTTATTATTTGGAGGAGATTGTATCAACATATGAATTTTGGAAATTTTTGTAAGTGAACAATTAAAATATGCTTAGAATAACAAAAATTGAAACTGAATAGGCATGTAGTTTGATGAAGTTTACATTTATAAATGGCAATTAGAAGAACATGTTGAAGTTAACATTTTTGTTCAACACATTTTGTGAAATAGCTTTTTAGCTAACAAACAAGGCCTGTTTATACACACAGTGAAACCAAATCACACTTTAATAGAATGACACCTCCTTTACAAACATTAATCTATAGGATTAGTAGGAATTATTGCACTAACATGCTTGTATTTTTCATATAAAAAATGAAAACTAGAGATGATTCAGGATTTGTTTTTTTGAGATCTGAAACTTAAAATCAAAGTAATATCAAACAAAATGGCTTTCAAATACATTAAGGCATGCCCTTTAATGTATTAAAATATAGAAATCTGAATGATATTTAAAATTTGTTTTGAGGTGGGAAGATTTGGAGTGAGTGGCTTGTCAAGCAATTGCTTTCACATTGAGCACTAAGGAAAGATCATACTACAAAGGTCTTCAGTTATGTGACAATAACTTGGAATCAATGATGGTTGAAATGACATGGGTTTGCCATCTTCGTTAAAGAGAAAGCATGAGAAATTATATATTTTTAGTACAGCAAAATGAAAAGCAGCATAGGTATAGAGACACATTAACATGAGTTTGAAACACAGCAAAGGCATTTATTGTCTGTGGAATCTTCAAAATCATGGTCAGCATGTATTTTATCATCCATAAAAAAAGGCTTATAAAACCTACTCCATCTTTTTGCTGTAGCTTAAATGATGAAATACATATAATTAATTAAATAAATCTGTCATAGTGTCAAACATACAGTTAATGCTATTGCTGCTATTACGTAAATGAGCATTTTCATAATGTATTTATGGATCATATATACAAGTGAAATGTATGCATGAGAATGCTGTAATATAATGTTAACATTTAAAATATATTTTGACTATATCAATATAATTCACTTATTAAATTATTCTAATGATAGTCCCCAAATTTGTACACAGATTGAAAATGTTCCTGCCTTAAAATATGCTCCTTCTGTGAAAAGACTGTAGTTGTCAGGGATATTATTTGACTGTTTTTACTAAAGCAAACAGAGTATTAAACCATTTCCCCTCTTATCTGAGGCTTCAGGAAAGGACAGATTCTTCCTGTCATCTAGAGTCTGATCATTATTTAGGAAAAAAGAAAGAAAACAGTTTAAGTAGGGCATTGGGTTAGCAGAAAGACTTTGACACTTCACTGGCTTTACTCAAATCTCAAATTAGCAAGATCAACTAGGGCAGTAGACAAACACTAAAAGAGCAACAGGAATGGCTGAGTTCAGGTTTGAGGTGCCAAATTAAATCAATCCACGACTGTTACCAAGAGGAACAGCAGAAAATAATCAGAGGCATCACAGAATCTGGGTTTTAACTGCTATTTTGATACTTTATTTAAGGTGATATCTAACTTACTGTAGCCTTCATCTTAAATGATTTTAAGTGTTCTTATCAATAATCAATTTGGTTTCATAAGGTTGAATTTAGTTTGGGGGTAAAATGCAGTGTATTTCAAAGCATCGCCATCTTATGGTGATAACCTAGAACTACACCTGAGAACCTTCATCAATGTTAGTTATTCTGAGTGGAGGGAAGCAGGGACTCACAACTATGAATAAAGCAGGATAGACAAAATCTTTTGGCAAAACAGTGTTTTCAGTTAATATTGTTGCATACACATAAACAATTAAATAGATATGATTGCTTTCCTAGCTGAAGTTTGAGATAAGCAATTATATCATTGAGGATGAGTTATTAGATATGAAAAGCTGAGGGGAAGGAGTTAGCTAAAGAGTGGACTAAATCACATAAACACCTTTTAGCCATATGTGGAATGTGGAGATCAATTATCCCTTGTTGTTTTGTATTATGTGTTTTTAAAACTAATTTTAACTGTGTATGCCCAACTATATTAATTCTACTGAAGACAAGGGTATTTTTGTTTTTTTCTACTCCACACAGTGTCTTGTACTTTCTAAGTATTCAAATATAGCTATTAGAAAATTTCTATGTATTCTCTACTGATATTCACACTCTTGGACACAATTAAAGAAAAATCACTAGAGAAACAAATGGCCTCAAAATTTGGTGTCATGATAAATATATGTTTCTGTTTTCAATGAGATTTTCAACGTTTTTTCTCAGTCCTTATAGATTGGTTTGGCCAGTTCTTTCTCCCATTTTCTGTTTTTATTTTCTTTATTCTAAAAAAAAAATACATGTGCAGAACATGCATGTTTGTTACATGGTAATTTGTCACATCTATTGTCCCATCCTCTAAGTTCCCTCCCCTCACCCCCAACCCCCAAACAGGCCCAGGAGTGTGTTGTTCCCCTCTCTGTGTCCATGTGTTCCCAATTTTCAACTCCCACTTATGAGTGAGAACCTGCAGTGTTTGGTTTTCTGTTCCTGTGTTAGTTTGCTGAGGATGATGATTTCCAGATTCATCCATATCCCTGCAAAGACATGATCTCATTCCTTTTAACGGCTGCATAGTATTCCATGGTGTGTATGTACCACATTTTCTTTATCCAGTCTATGAATAATGGGCATTTGGGTTGGTTTCAAGTCTTTGCTACTGTAAATAGTAATGCAATAAATATATGTGTGTGTGTGTCTTTATAGCACAATGATTTGTATTCCCTTGGGTATATATCAAGTAATGAGATTTCTGGGTCAAATGGCATTTCTGGTTCTAGATCCACGAGGAATCGCCATACTGTCTTCTACAATGGTTGAACTAATTTACATCCCCACCAAGGAATGTAAAAGCATTCTTATTTCTCCACAACCTCACCAGCATCTATCGTTTCCTGACTTTTTGATAATCGCCATTCTCACTGCCAAGAGATGGTATCTCATTGTGGTTTTGATGTGCATTTCTCTGATCATCAGTGATATTGAGCTTTTCTTTTTCATATGTTTGTTGGATGTGTAAATGTCATCTTTTAAGAAATGTCTATTCATATCCTTTGACCCTTTATTGATTAGGTTGTTTGATTTTTCTTGTAAATATGTTTAAGTTCCTTCCAAATTCTGGATATTAGACCTTTGTCAGATAGATGGATTGCAAAAATTTTCTCCCATTCTGTAGGTTGCCTGTTCACTCTGATGATAGTTTCTTTTGCTGTGCAGAAGCTCTTTAGTTTAATTAAAACCCATTTGTCAATTTCAGCTTTTGTTGCAATTGCTTTTGCTGTTTTTGTCATGAAGTCTTTGCCCATGTCTATGTCCTGAATGGTACTGGCTAGGTTTTCTTCTAGGATTTTTATGATTTTAGGTTTTACATTTAAGCTTTTAGTCCATCTTGAACTAATTTTTTGTATAAGGTGTAAGAAAAGGGTCCAGTTTCAGTTTTCTGCAAATGGCTAGCTAGTCTTTCCAGCACCATTTACTGAATAGGAGATCCTTTCTCTATTGCTTGTTTTTGTCAAGTTTGTCAAAGATCAGATGGTTGTAGATGTATGATGTTATTTCTGAGGCCTCTGTTTTGCTCCATTGTTCTATACGTCCGTTTTGCTATGAGAACCATGCTGTTTTGGTAACCACAGCCCTGTAGTCTAGTTTGAAGTCAGGTAGAGTGATGCCTCTAGCTTTATTCTTTTTGCTTAGGATTGCCTTGGCTATACAGGGTCTTCTTTGATTCCATATGAAATTTAAAATATTTTTTCCAGTTCTGTGAAGAATTTCAATAGTAGCTTGATGAGAATAGCATTGAATCCATATGTTAGTTTGGGCTACATGGCCATTTTCAATATATTGATTATTCTTATCTATGACAGTGGAATAATTTTCCATTAGTCTGTGTTCTTTCTTATTTTCTTGAGTGGTGGTGTGTAGTTCTCCTTGATGAGGTTATTCACATCCCTTGTTTGCTGAATTCCTAGGTATTATATTCTCTTCGTAGTGATTGTGAGTGGGAATTCATTCATGATTTGGCTCTCTGCTTGCCTATTGTTGGTGCAAATTAGTGCTTGTGATTTTGCACATTGATTTTGTGTCTTGAGATTTGCTGACATTGCTTATCAGTTCAAGAAGTTTTGGGGCTGAGATGATGGGGTTTTCTAAATATAAAATTATAACATCTGCAAACAGAGACAACTTGACTTCCTTTCTTCTTATTTGAATACATTTCATTTCTTTCTCTTGCCTGATTGATCTGGCCAGAACTTCCAATACTATGCTGCATAAGGGTGTAGAAGTGGTAAGAGAGGCTATGCTTGTCTTGTACTCATTTTCCAAGGAAATGTTTTCAGCTTTTGCCCAATCAATATGATATTGGCTGTGGGTTTGTCATAAATAGGTCTTATTATTTTGAGATATGTCCCATCAATATCTATTTTATTGAGAGTTTTTAACATGATGTTGAATTTTGTCAAAGGCCTTTTCTGCATCTATTGAGGTAATCTTGTAGTTTTGTATTTGGTTCTATTTTTGTGATGGATTACATTTATTGATTTGCATATGTTGAACCAGCCTTGCATTGCAGAGATGAAATTGTAGTGGATAAGTTTTTGATGTGCTGCTGGATTTGGCTTGCCAATGTTTTATTTTGTTGAGAATTTTCTCATTGATGTTCTTCAGGTATATTGGCCTGAAGTTTTCTTTTTTGATGTGTCTCTTCCCAGTTTTGGTATCAGGTTGATGCTGCCTTCATAAAATGAGGTAGGGAGGAGTCTCTCCTTTTCAATTGTTTGGAATAATTTCAGAAAGAATGGTACCAACTCCTCTTTGTATTTCTGGTAGAATTCAGCTTTGAATCCATCTGGTCCTGGGCTTTGTTTTGTTTGGTTTGTAGGCTATTTCACACTGCCTCAATTTCAGAGCTTATTATTGGTCTATTCAGAGATTCAGCTTCTTCCTGGTTCAGTCTTGGTAGGGTGTATGGCTCCAGGAATTAATGAATTTCCTCAAGATTTTCTAGAGTATTTGTGTAGAGGTGTTTATAGTATTCTTTGATGGTAGTTTGTATTTCTATGGAGTCAGTGGTGAATATCCCCTTCATCATTTTTTATTGTGTCTATTTGATTCTTCTCTTTCTTCTTGTTTATTAGTCTAGCTAGCTGTCTACCTATTTTGTTAATTTTTTCAAAAGAAACAGCTTCTGGATTCATTGAGTTTTTGGAGGGATTTTAGTGCCTTTATCTCTTTCAATTCAATTCTCTGATCTTAGTTATTTCTTCTCTTCTGCTAGCTTTTGGAAAAGTTTTCTCTTGCCTCTCTAGCTCTTTTAATTGTGATGATAGGGTGTCAGCTTGATATCTTTCTAGCTTTCAGACATGAACATTTAGAGTTATAAATTTCCCTCTTAACACTGCCTTAGCTTTGTCCCAGAGATTCTGGGAGTTGTCTCTTTGTTCTTGTTGAATTCAAAAAGCTTCTTCATTTCTGCCTTAATTTCGTTATTTATCCAGGTGTTATTCAGGAGCAGGTGGTTCAATTTTCATGAAATTTTGTGGTTTGAGTGACTTTCTTAATCCTGAGCTCTAATTTTAATGAACTGTGGTCTGAGAGACTGTTTGTTATTACTTCAGTTCTTTTGCATTTGCTGAGGAATGTTTTACTTCCAGATATGTGTTCAATTTGAGAATAAGTGCCACGTGGCACTGAGAAGAATGTATATTCTGTTGACTTGTAGTAGAGAGTTCTGTGGACATTTACTAGGTCCACTTGATCCAGAGCTGTGTTCAAGTCCTGAATATCCTTGTTCATTTTCTGTCTTGTTTAATTGTCTCATAATGACAATGGGTGTTAAATTTCCCACTATTATTGTGTGGGAGTCTAAGTTTCTTTGTATGTCTCTAAGAACTTTTATGAATCTGGGTGCTCCTGTATTGGGCACACATATATGTTAGAACAGTTGGAATAGAATTGTTCCCTTTATCATTATGTAATGCCCTTTGTCTTTTTTAAATCTTTGTTGGTTTAAAATCTGTCTTGTCAGAGACTAGGATTGCAATCCCTACTTTTTTTCACTTTCAATTTTCTTGGTAAGTTTTCTTCCATTCCTTTATATTGACCCTCAGTGTGTCTTTGCATGTAAGATGGGTCTCCTGAATACAGCACACTGATGAGTCTCAACTCTTTATCCAATCTGCGAGTCTGTGTCTTTTAATTGGGGCACTTAGCCCATTTATATTTATGGTTAATATTGTAATGTACAAATTTTATCCTGTCTTCATGATGCCTTTCATTTATTTTGCACACCAGTTGATGCAGTTTTTTTGTAGTGTCATTGGTCTCTATGTTTTGGTGTGTTTTTGCAGTGGCTGGTACCAGTTTTTTCTTTCCATATTTAGTGCATCATTCAGGAGCTCTTGCACGGCCAGCCTGATGGTAACAAAATCCCTCAGCATTTGCTTGTCTGGAAAGGATTTTATTTTTCCTTCACTTATGAAGCTTAGTTTGGCTGGATATGAAATTCTAAGTCGAAAGTTATTTTCTTTAATAATGTTGAATATTGGCCCCCAATATCTTCCGGCTTGTACAGTTTCTGCTGAGGGGCCTGCTGTTAGTCTTATGGGCTCCCATTGTAGGTGACCTTGCTTGTCTCTCTGACTGCCCTTAACAGTTTTACCTTCATTTCGATCTTGGAGGATCTCATGATTATGTGTCTTGGGGTTGTTCTTTTCATGGAGTATCTTGATGGTGTTCTCTGTATTTCCTGAATTTGCATGTTGGCCAGTCTTGCTAGGTGGGGAAGTTCTCCTGGATAATATCCTGAAGTGTGTTTTTTCATTCTCCCCATCTCCTTCTGGTACTCCAATCAATTGTAGGTTTAGTCTTTTTATGAAGTCCTATATTTCTTGGAGGCTTTGTTCATTCATTTTCATTCTTTTTTCTCTATTCTTGTCTGCATGTCTTATTTCAGTAAGGTTGTCATCAAACTCTGATATCCTTCCTTCTGCTTGGCTGATTCAGCTGTTGATACTTGTGTATGCTTCACAAAGTTCTCGTGCTGTGTTTTTCAGCTCCCTCAGGTCGTTTCTGTTCCTCCCTAAACTGGTTGTTTTAGTTAGCATTTCCTCTAACTGTTTATCAAGGTTCTTAGCTTCTTTGCATTGGGCTAGAGCATGCTCCTTTAGCTCATTGTAGTTTTTTATTACCCATCTTCTGATGCTTACTTCTGTCAATGTGTCCATCTCATCCTCTGTCCAGTTCTGAGGCCTTGACAGAGAGATGTTGCCATCATTTGCAGGATAGAGATCTTCTGGCCTTTTGAGTTTTCAGCATTATTTTATTGATTCTTTCTCATCCTCATGAGTTTGTCTAGTTGCAGTCTTTGAGGCTGCTGACCCTCGGATGAGGTTCTTGTGAGGGCCTTTTTGTTGTTGTTGTTGATGATGATGCTGTTGTTGTTGCCTTCTGCTTGTTTGTTTTCCTTTCAATAGGTTCTTCTTCAGTAGGTCTGCTGCTGTTTGCTAGGGGTTCACTTCAAAACTATTTATCTGATCTGCTCCTGTGCCTGAAGATGTTACTCAAAGAGGCTGGAGAGCAGCAAAGATGGGTGCCTGCTCCTTCTTCTGGACCTCTGACCTTGAGGGGCGCCAACATGATGCCAGTAGAATCACACCTGTATAGGGTGTCTGACAACCCCTGTTTGAGAGGTTCACCCAGTTTGGTGGCAGGGGGAGCGGGACCCATTTGATGAAGACTTTATCCCTTGGTGGAGAGGGTGTGTGTGCTTTGCTGTGGGGAAACCCACTAATCTGGGCTGTCTGGATTCCTCAGAACTACCAGGAGGAGAGGCTAAGTCTACTGGTCCACAGAGACTGTGGCCACTCCTCTCCATAGGGGCTCAGACCCAGAGAGAGCCAAATTCTGCCCCGAACCTCTGGCTGGAGTTATTGGAGATCCTGCAGGGACACCCCACCCACTGAGGAAGGACGGGTCAGGGTTAGGCCTGAAGAGGCACTCTGGCTACAGACTGCCACAGCCAATGTGTCGGGTTGTCAGGACAAGTCTTGGGACTGAGCCATCCAGCTCCCTCGTTCCAGCAGTGGAAAAGTGCAGCATGGAGCTGTAGAAATTTGTGTTGCCCTTCCCCTGCCCAGGGAGCTAGCATGTTAGGCATTGGGAGCCCCAGTGATGGCTGCTGCCCTTCTCTCAAGGAGCTCAAATGGCTTAGGCAGCAGGCAGCTGCAGTGGTGCTTGTTCCCCCACCCCCACCCCCAGTTCGGTAGACTTAAACAGATTTCAGCTGAGAGGCTGTAAGAGTCAGTGTGTTCTGGGTTAGCACAATAAACCCTGGTGGTGTGGGATCTTCTGATCTGTGGGTTGCACGGTTCCATGGAAAAGCAGTTTCCCCAGTTGGGTAGCAGCTCACTCACCACCGCCCTTGGCTGGGGGAAAGGGTTCCCCTTTACTTAGATGGGCGGCCACACCGCACTGCTCTTCCTTCTCTGTGGGTCACTCCAGCCTTCTAGTCAATTTTAATAAGATATCAACCTGGATACCTTGGTTGCTGCTGAAGGATTCACACTTATTATTATGGGTTTTTCGATGGAATCCTCTGCAAGCCGCTGTTTCTAGTCAGCCCTCTTGGCCTGCTCTACCTCTATTTTCTATTTCAAACCATGCCCCCGCACCCCATCATCCAATTTTTAACCTTGTTGTAGGGATCTTAATCTCTAATAATTAATAAATTACTCTCTCTAGCCCTCTGAATTGGCTTCTTCTCTGTAGTAAACATATTCTATTCTGTCCCCTCTTTTTATTTTGCATTTTGTTTTGTTTTGTTTTGTTTTGTTTTGTTTTGTTTTTTGAGACAAAGTCTTTCTCTGTTGCCCAGGCTGGAGTGCATTGGCATGATCCTGGCTAACTGCAACCTTTGCCTCCTGGGATCAAGTAATTCTCCTTCCTCGGCCTCTGGGGTAGCCGGGATTACAGGTGCCCACCACCATGGCTGGCTTATTTTTGGACTTTTGGTAGAGATGGGGTTTTGCTGTGTTGACAGGCTTTTCTCGAACTCCTGTCCTCAAGTGATCCGCCCACCTCGGCCTCCCAGAGTGCTGGGATTACAGGTATGTGCCACCATGCCCAGCCTTCTGTCTCCTTTCAAAACTTTAAACTTTTTCTGATTGGGCACAGTGGCTCAGGCCTGTAATCCCAGCACTTTGGGAGGCCAAGGCAGACAGATCACCTGAGGTCAGGAGTTTGGGACCAGTCTGGCCAACATGGTGAAAGCCTGTCTCTACTAAAAATACAAAAATTAACTAGGTGTGGTGATATGCCCCTATAATTTCAGCTGCTGGGGACGCTGAGGTGGGAGAATTGCTTGAATCAGGAAGGCAGAGGTTGCAGTAAGCTGAGATCGTGCCACTGAGCTCCAGCCTGGGTGATAGAGTGAGACTTCTCAAAAAAAAAAAAAAAAAAAAAAACGTTTAAACTTTATACCACCCTGTTTTCCTCACCATATACAGCTCCTGGTATCACCTACCAAGCTTCTTGGATATTTTCTGTATTTCATGACTTCTGTCTTCTCTTTGGTATGCCTCAATCCACAGCACTTCAGTTGACATTCCAGATTACAGAATTATGTTCTAAGAAAGTCTCAGATAAAGTCAAGATAAACATCATAGAGGTATTTTAATAGACTGTCTGGTACTTGCTGACCATGCTTCTTTTAGCTCATCGGTCACCATGGTCTGATGATTTCTTGGCACTGTTTTTGACTTCACACACTATTCCGGCTTTATAGAATTCAATACATAATTTGACTATGTGAAAGAAGTTCTGTTGCAATCATGATCAAATTTTCTTAGAGAAGTTAACAATGACCTAATTTATTGAAAACAAAATGAACGACCACAATTTTAAGGCAATGTGATCAAATTGTATGTCTTTGTTGTTTTGGGTGTAAAGAAAGAAGTAAAAGAAAAGCATTTTTTTTCCTACCATGAGACAATTGTTGGGTCCTAATCCCGAAACTTTAATATTTCTACTAATATTTTAGAGCAAGTTCTTAAGAATTAGCAATTAGAGGCCCTGCCAATTCTAGTCAGCATGCATGTGGGGGCAAGTTTAGAAGTTTCTCAGGGTGGTCTTTGTCTTGTCACCTCCATGAGTACACTGATGGAATCAAAGAAACGTTTCAGTTTTTGAGTTTCTTTTGAACACTTTGAAAGACCAGAGATGTTTCTTGCTATGGTGACATGTTTCTCTGTCAAGAATAAGGAAAAAGAAAAGGAATTGGATTAAAAATAATAAAGAAAATCTTCACAGATAGAACACCTTTGATGCTAGAAGCTCTAAACATGACTTATTCATTCCACATCTAAGAGATCATCAACAATCCCCAAAGAAGTTTCATCTTCTGTTATGAAAATCGCCATCTATAATAGAAAAATAACTTTTTTAAAAGGGCTTTTAGAGAGTGAATTTGAATTCATATTCTCTACAGTGGAGGTGTGATTTTGAAGATGGTAAGTCTTCCGGTGTTTGAACTAGGGGTAGAATTATTAACTATTCTTTGAGTAAAGTTGTTTCTGAGCAACAGAAAATTGTAACTCAAATTCAGTCTAATTAAACAAAACAGATGCCTATTTGTTGCTTGACTGACTTTGTAGGAGGTAGATGTATTTTGTCCAAACATATAAGGTGATTTTTTGTGTAACTGAAGGCCCTGAACTCACTAATATGGAATGTTGTTTAAAAGTAAAAGTTTTCAACTAGCTACCAAACAACAACAAAAGAAGATATATGAATGAATATGTGAATCTTTCAGTGCTAGGGAAAGCATCCCTGAATCTTTCGGTTGACAACAATAAAGCTTTGTCTGCTTTACACACAAAAAAATAAATCTCTAATCACCTGAATAAAAAACTGAGAAACTCTTTTGAGAGTTATTTTTTAGAAAAACTGAGCAATACAAAAGCATATTCTTGTTTTCCATGGTGACATAAATAGCACAGAAGCTGCAGCCCATCCTAAACATAGCCCGAATGAATTGTGGACAAAGAAGGAGATGCAACCTGAATTCAATTCAAAATGTCTTAGAGAATCCTGACATCCCTGAATTAAAATCTAGTCCACTATATCACAGGGGAATCTCTTGCATTTTTCATATTTTTAGTGCTGTCAAAACTTGAAATATAAATTGGTTGGTTTGAAAAATGCTACACATATTGCCACATCAATGGCCTCTCAGAAATATCAAATTCAAAATAAGTTTAAATAACAGTAACCTTCATGTCACTTATGAATCTGAGCAAAATTAATTTTTTTTTTGACATGGACTCTCACTCTTGTCCAGGCTGGAAATATCTTGGCTCACTGCAACCTCCACCTCCCGGGTTCAAGCAATTCCCTGCCTCAGCCACTCCTGAGTAGCTGGGATTACAGCTGCCTGTCACCATGCCCTGCTAATTTTTGTATTTTTAGTATAGATGGAGTTTCACCATCTTGAACTCCTGACCTCATGGTCAGGCTGGTCTTGAACTCCTGACCTCATGGTCTACCTGGCTCTGGCTGCCAAAGTGCTGGGATTACAGGCATGAGCCACCTTGCCCTCCTAAATTCATTTTTATGTGTTTTATTTAGATTTATTTATTTATGTGTATTATTTAGATTTATTTCTATATGTCATTCATTGGCTTTTATTATAAATAAAAATATATATGTATATGGGTGTGTGCATATATATTTATATTATTATATCATTTATGTTATTTCCACTTTTTATAAAGTATATATTTGTATAAACAAATACATTTTATACACAATAGATTTTATAACAAGCAAATATAATCTAAATGAATTTATAATTTACTATGTATTTTTAGGTCTTAGCATAGTCATCTGCTTGTCATTTCTAATTTACTGTGTTTACTTATGTCTTTGGTATGCTATAACAAAAATACCATAGATTGGGCAGCTTAAAAAATAAACATTTATTTCTCACATTTCTGGAGGCTGGAAGATACAGATTAGGGAATCAACGTGATTGGATTCTGGAGAGGACCCTTTTCCTGGTTTCCCTATGCAGCAGAGAGAAAGAGAGAGAAAAACAATTTTTCTCATTTGTTCTTCTTTTAAGGTCACTAATCCCAGCCTGAGGGCTCCACCCACCTGACCCAATTATCACTCAAAGCCTTCGCTTTCTAATTCTGACTGAGGGTTAGAATTTCAACAGATGAATTTTGGGGAACACAAAGATTTGATTCATAATGATATAGTCATACACATTTTCTGCATAGGGACATTTTAACAACCCTTTCATTTTAAACCCATCATTGATTTAGCTATGTATAAATCCTGCTATTCTAAATGTTGTAATTCTGCAAAGTTCCGTCCTCAGATTTCCTGTGTCCCCATTTCTTATGTTCCTTACATCAAGTCCCTTGGCTTCCATTACAAATCTGATTCCAGTCATTTGTTTCAAGAAGCCTTCTGAGAACACTCCTCATCTTGATTATGTGTTCTTCTCATGTGCTTCCATCATATCTCATGGAATATGAGTACATCAGTACATTCTCATATACTGTAGAACACTCACCACACCACACTATATTTTATTTGCCCTGCATTATATACCACACTTTACGGCCTGTGAAGTGAGGGTCCATCTCTCTAATCTGCACATATTAAAGACAGCACCTAACGCACCATATGTCATGCATTAGCTGGTCAATAAACATCTGTGGATGATTGAATTTGAGTTAAAGTCTCCTGGCACTTTGTAGTGTAACAAATAATTTTCATTCTTTGAATTATGTCTCTCTACTGAAAAATCACCAATGATAGTATGACTTAAGTATTTGTTGCAGAAAATTATTCTGCAGAAAGAGAAAGTTATAAACCAATAAATAAATACTGTTTTCTCCAGAAAAATTACTAAACTTCTTCTCTGGGAAATCTACCTGCTTATAACGCAACTGTTTGACTAGAAGGACTTGTTTCAGATCCTGGCCTCACTTTGTCCACTGATCATGAACTACTGTTCTGTAAACTCTGCCCTATCCTAGCTTTTTTCTCTGAAAGATACACATTAGAGTAGGGATCCCCAAACCCTGGTACAGTTGGCGATAAGCAGAGGGTGAGCCAAAGCTCAACTGTAACAGCCGCTTTCCGTCACTTGCAGTTACCACCTGAACTCTGCCCCCTGTCAGTTCAGAGGTGGCATTAGATTTTCTTAGGAATGCAAACCCTATTGTGAACTGTGCATGCAAGGAATCTATGTTACCCGCTCCTTATAAGAATCTAATGCCAGATGATCTGTCATTACCTCCCATCAGTCCCACATGTGACCATCTCGTTGGCAAAACAAGCTCAGGGCAGAATTATTCCATTATATATTATAATGCAATAGTAATAGAAATAAAGTGCACAGTAAGTGTAATGCGCTTGAATCATTCTGAAACCATCCCTCACCCTGGTTTGTAAAAAATTGTCTTCCACAAAACCAGTCCCTGGTGCCAAAAAGGTTGGGAACTGCTAGTATAGTCCACATTTCAAAATCTGATAACTATTTTCCTTCTTTTGAACAATTGTGAAAATGATATTTTCTCTTATCAGTTAAGTTAAATTAACTTAGCTTTGTATTGATCAATACATTGTTCTAGTTGTATTTATGGAATTCCAACAGTCAACACTACCAAAATTTAAAATTCCCATGAGAAGGATCCTTGTCTTACATTTTCTTTCATTTCACTCTTCGGCTTGTACATCTGTGATATACTGCAAATGACCACAGACAAAGTAACTATTTGCCTGAATTTTCTAAATACTTGTAGCACAAAGTAGATAATGTATGAAATTCCTCAACACCTAATACTGTGTTTTAAAACAGTTAGAATATTGTGCATTTCTCTGAGATCAGCTTCTAGCAGCACATAGCTGTGTTCTTGAATGTAATTTGTGTTCCCGAATTTCCTTTAAATATCTTGGTTTGTTCTTTTCTTTCTATGTGGGAACATAAATAAACCAATATCAGATTCGGGTTTGGTTAATTTTATTGGGGGGTAGGAAGTCCCTAAATCTCAAACAGAAGGTATGAGAATATTTTTAGGATTTGAACATAACAAATGGCACTGTAAAATGTGCTTTGTTGGTGCTCTCGTTCAAGATAATTATATGTTGTATGTACGATGTTTAAATTGGCAGGTGCAAATAGTTCTAGTTGAATTTTGCTTAAAAAAGTAAAGACAATTTTTTGATAGCTAATCTTTTTTTTAAAACTTAGAATATTTTAATGTAAAATTTTAGCAAGGAATTTAATAAAGGAAGATGCTAGCATCTTGATACAATATTTCCTTTCATCTTTTGGAAAAAATGGAAAAGATAGAATCTTGGTTTTGGTTGTGATTTTTGAGAGAGGGTAGATAATAGCTCACTGTAAAGGTTTATCACAACAAAGGATACAAAGCAAAAGCATCTGATAAGTGATTAGTCCAAAAGGAATCCAGAGAGGTCTAACACAGCCTTCCAGGAGCACCCTTGTCAGAAGCCACACAAGTGTATTTATTTTCTAGGCGTGAACAACAGAGATATGTGGAATGTCCCTGTCCAGGAAAACCCCTATGAGTTTGAAGACTTCAGACTTTCATGGGGGGTTGGTCTTAATTTTAATTTTTAAATCTATTTTTTATAAAGGAATTCTATTTTGTGCACAAATCTCAGTAAGAAAAAAATGAGTCAATAAAAAATTCAATTGCCTCTTTTTTAAAATAACATAGATGATTTATTTTGAAAGTACCATTTAAAAACATTATAATCATTCATATCAATGATCTAATTGTAGAGCTTCAGCCTGGGGTGTGTTCTATCCCTTTGTTGCCAAAACAAGGACAAATTTTACCATGGCAGAAACCCTTGTTGACTTTCTGAGGATGCAAGTAATTATTCAGATAATTACTCTTATATATAATTATACAGGTAATTATACATAAACTCTTATGGAAGTTTCCAGAAGAAAAGAAGTAAAATTTCTTGAAAGGAAAGCAAAAGAAAAATAAGGCAGTCTCAGTGAAGATGGACTGAAGCCATGACTAAGATGTGGTGGAGTTATCATTTCACTTCAAGAGAACCACAGGACTTGGAACTTGAAGGCTACCATTAATACATGTAACTCCTCCAGTACAGCCAGGCCAGAGAAAACTCTAAATACAGAGCCCCTTCTGTTGCACCCTTCATGCTTCTCCCCCGTAACTGCTAGTCCTGACCTCCTCAGTCCCTTCGACTCTAGGTAGATTCTAATTTTGACTTTCATAAGTAAGAGCTAACTTTCATGATGAAGACGCAGAGCTCATGCATTTTAATAGTTTCCAACTTGACTAACAGTTTCTGATTCCATTAGGAAACATTTTGTAGTTCATGATGAAAAACAAAACGTGACGTTTTTGAAAATATATGTCATTTGTGACCCTGCAACTCCATAATGAAAGGTATAAATTAACCAACATAAGGGCTTTCAATAACTTTAAAGTATGTATTTTTTTAATGTTTCAGACACTGAACTGCAATAATATTTTGCTATTAAATGGTAGTATGTGCTAGAGTCTTCAATATGAGATGGATGAAATTTGGCCTTTTTCCAAAAGCCCAAAAGTAATCTAAATCCCCAAATCAAAAGGCTAAATCTAATTCATTTACTTTTATTTATTTATTTTTATTATTCTTATTTCTGAGACAGGATCTCACTCTGTCATGCCGGCTGGAGTTCAGCGGCACAATCATGATTCACCACAGCCTCGACCTTCTAGGTTCAGGTGATCCTCCCACCTCAGCCTTCCAAGTAGCTGGGGCTACAGGCACCTGCCATCACACCAGGCTAATTTTTGTATTTTTTGTAGAGATGGGATTTTGCCATTTTGTCCAGGCTGGTCTGCAACTCCCAGACTCCAGTGACCCACCTGTCTCACACTCCCAAAGTGCTAGGATTGCAGACTTCCATTCACTTCTTAAAAAGTAAATGGATAACTGTGCTATAAAACTCAGAAATATCATATTTCAGATGTAGTTTACTATCTAGAATATTTTTGTTGTTGCTATTATCTATTTTCTTAGATTCAGAAAAATAAAGCATTAAGACCCAGATTTTCAAAGAGATGGCAAGAACTGGAAGGGATGAGATTATATTACTATAATGTCTGGAAGCACAGTCTGAATATAAGCAATCAGGCAAAAGAGATAAAAACTACATGTCAGAAAAATAAATTATGTTCCTAATTATGTTCTGAACTAGCAACTGATGTAAAGAATTTAATAGCCCAAAGCAAAATCTACATTATAATTTAAGTATAAGACATATGCTTTCTTTAGTTCTTGCTACATTTCCACTGCATGTTGCAAGAATATAATACAATAAATAGGAGTATATAATCCAGGCAACACTAACTCTGGAAACCCTGCATATTATCTGAATGAGAGGAGGTCAGGATCTCAGAAGCCTGAAGTCTCTGGAGCAGAAATTTCCTCAAAATACACTAATTTCCACCGTTTTCCTCCTCCCTCTTATAGTCACACTGGCAGTGTGGTTTGAACACTAGAGTGCTTGACTAGGGAAGCAGACACTGAGGAGGTTATGAAACAAAACATTTGCAAAATGCATTTGTCTGATCTCATTCTGAATCAAATATTGATCATGTTTCAAAAGCATGCCCCCAAATAATCTAAAACCTCAAATTAGTATATTTTAATAAAGTAATTTTTAAAAGGAAATCAAACAATAAATTGGATAACTGTATTTATTAAATGAAGTAAAAAATAATTATTTAAATTTATGAAGTAGCTTTTGCAAGGTTCATGATAGGCATTCTCCATTTAAATAAATATCTGTCCCAGAAAGCCAAGCAAGTGGAGGAAATGATAATTAGATGCTATTTTTCTATTCAGGGAGCGACTTTTATTATTCATGTAGCCATTTACATTGATTTAGAAATATTTGTAGAGAGGTACAGAGTTCTATTGCAGAATTTTATTTTCTTAACATCACAAGTATCATCCATTTTTGAGAACAATGTGAATAATCAGATATGTTTTTTAATTAAAAATATGTTTGCATATTTATAGAAAGATAATATTACTCTAACACTTGAAACTTTTAGACTCTAACTTGGAAGTACATATATGCTTCTTGGAAGTACAATATACGCTTCTGTTAGGATTTCATAATTCTGATTTCTTAAAAAGAATTTCACACTGAATAATAAAAAGACAGTGAAGGACAGGAGAGGGTGGGGGGTGGGGAGAATGGAGAGAAAATAATTTTAGTGTTAGAAATTTCATAAAGTTCCAAATCTATAAATTTTCAGGAAACATTTTTATATGACTTTCAGATTGACAGAAAAGTTGCAGTAATATTACAAAAATTCCTGTGTACCAAGTGATATGGCTTAGCTGTGTCCTCACCCAAATCTCACCTTGAATTGTAATGATCCCCACATCTCATGGGAGAAGGAACCTGGTGGGAGGTAACTGACTCAAGGGGGCAATTACCTCCATGTGATTCTCATGATAGTGAGTTCTCAAGAGATCTAATGGTTTTATAAGGGGCTTCCCCTTTCACTCAGCTCTCATTCTCTCTCCTGCCACTATGTGAAGGATGTGTTTGCTTCCTCTTCTGTGGTGATTGTAAGTTTCCAGAGGCCTCCCCAGGCATGAGGAACTGTGAGTCAATTAAACCTCTTTGCTTTAGAAATTACCCAGTCTTGGGTATGTCTTCATTAGCAGCATGAGAACAGACTTATACACCAAGCCCCCCAGTTTTTATTTAATTGTTAACATGTTACATAACTTTAGTACAATTGTTATAATTAATGAACTAATATTGATTTAGTATTATTAATTAAAGTCTGTATGTTATTAGAACTTCCTTTGTTTTTACCTAATGTCCTTTTCCTATTCTATGATCCCTTTTCAAGTTATGACATTGCATTTAGCCATGTCTCCATCCCTTAAAAATATATTTTTATAATTTTCAAATATAGACTATAACCAAATGCATTGCATACTGGGATTGCTAGAATATTGAGACAAAACAATTATGTTGCACAGGTAGAAAATGGATTATCAAAGTGCTAATATATCAGGACATATAAATAATGCATGACCTATATTTTCAAGATTACATTGGTAATCTTATGTATTGAACAATATTGAGACTAAAACTGAAAGGAATATAATACACTTTCAAAAATCCAAAGGTAATAGATTTCTAAATTTGGATAAAGTAGTTGCTACAAAAGGTAATAATTTTTCTCAATTTTGTCAAAGAAAATAGGTTAAAAAAAACCCTGTTTTACCTTGGACTATGAAAAACACATTTTTTTTTCTTATCTAAAAGAGAAATGTTTTTAAATGAAATTTTAAAATATTGTGGTGCTGTTTGATTCCAGATGATAGAACATAAGAATTTTCCTTAATTTTTTCCCTCAGTGGAAATATAGCAAGAACTAAAGAATGCATATTTCTTGTACTTAAATTATAATGTAGATTTTGCTCTGGGCTATTAAATTCTTTATGTCAGTTGGTAGTTCAGAACACAATTAGGAACATTTCAGTATCTAATAATGGCAACATTTATCAGGTACTTACTATATGCCAAAATGTTTTTTATAGTTGACATGTTCTAACTTATTTTATCCTTAGATCAGCTCTCTGAGAAAAATACAATTATCTGCATTTTAGAGATGGGACAACTACTAAATAGAGAATAGTAAATTTCATTAGGCATTTTGACTCTAGGTACCTTAATCATAATCACTACCTTCTCTTGCCTCACATGTGGGGAAAACCAAAATACCATATTACTGACATCTGTGTCACATTTCTACATGGCTTCATTGAACTTAGGTATAAAACAGCTTTTGCTTGGTCTGTGGGTCTTCATTTCTGAAGGCTCTCATGTCATATAAAACTTTGATGAAATCCATTTGTTATGCCTTTCTTTGTTGACCCGTCTTTTGTTACAGGAGTGTCAGTCCTGGCCCTTGTGATGGGTGTGAAAAGGTATCACACCTTTGCACCCCTGCATAGGACTCTGTTTTATGTACCTGTGTGCCTTTGATGGTCCTTTCAATGGGTGTAAAAAGGTATCACACCTTTGTGCCCATAATCAGTGGATGTTTTATGTACTTTTGTGCACACAAACTCATGCTCCATTGTATGCTGTGTAGATCATGATAAAACAGTATATTCTGTGACACATTACAGTAGTGAAAAAGTTCCTGTGTGTTTGAAGACTATTACTTTGTTGAAAGTAAACTTTTCCATTTCAGTGGAGCCATTCATAACTGAGAATTCCAAGGCATTTTATCATCTCCAGCTCCTCTGCATGGAACTCCTACAGGCTGCATTTTATCATTTCTTAGGTTTGAGGAAAGATAATCATATATTTGAGCAGGGGTTATGACATGACTCCAGGTATTCTCTATAGTGTATAGGGAATACTTCCTTACCAGAATAAAGAAAGCATTGCTGGGTTTCTAGAAAGTTCTTATTATCTGATATTAAATTCAGAAAATCTAATTGTATTAGTCCATTCTCTCATTGCAACAAAGAACTACCTGAGACTAGCAAATTTATAAAGAAGAGAGGTTTAATAGAATCACAGTTCCTCAAGTTGTACAGGAAGCATGGCTGGGGAGGCCCCAAGAAACTTACAATCATGATGGAAGGTGAAGGGGAAGCAGGCATGTGTTACATGTCCAGAACAGGAGGAAGAGAAAGCAGGGGAGGTGCTACACACCTTTAAAACAACAAGATCTCATGAGAATTCACACTCGGTCATGAGAACAGCAAGGGGGAGATCTGCTCCCATGATCAAATCACCTCCCACCAGTCCCATCCTACAACACTGGGGATTACAATTTGACATCAGATTTGGATGGGGACACAAATCCAAACCATATCACTAATGTTTGAGAAATTACATTTATTCTTCATTCCATCACTGATTATAATGATCACAGGATGGCTATTCCTTCAAAACAATTAGTTGTAAATATCTCACCAACACAAGAACCTTTTCTTTGCCGGTCATCTACTAATTGCTGGTGAAACAAGGGTGAAGAGTCATGCATTCAAGAAGTTCACAGTCCTCTGGGGAAAACTGATACATTAATGTTATTAATATGCATGAGTAGTAAAGTGTGACAATAATATGATCCCATATCAGTTCAAATGAATTACATTACAGTCTTGACCCTTTATGCGACCAGTGCCGTGTGATAGAATCCTAACACAAAACAAATATTTATTTAAAAACTTAACGTTCACTCAAATACATCAAAAGAAACAAATAATATGAATTTTAAGAATATGTTTTACTTAATCCAATATATCCCAAACATCATTTATTCAACAGGTAACCATGATAAAAATATTTTACTGATATATTTTCTATTATTTGTCTACAATACCAAGTTTTAAAATTTGCTGTCTCTTTTAAAGCAAAATTAATAGTTTTTGTTTACAATACTAAGTTTTAAAATTTGCTGTCTCTCTTAAATCAGGTCTGTCTTATGACTAGTCACATTTCAAGTGTTCCATGACTGCCTATGACTAGTGGCTAGGTAATTGGATGGTGTAGGTCTACACCCACGCTACTCAGAGAATAGTTCTTGGACCAGCAGCATTAGCATCAGCTGTGAGCTTCTGAGGAATACAGAATCTCATCCCTGACCTCAAACTTACTGAATATTCAAAAATTCTCAGGTGATTCATATGCTCATTAAAGGTAAGAAGTACTTTTCTAAATGAAGTCAAATAAAGAATGCCTCAGGAATTCCTATCAAGGAATGTTGGCGAACAGTGCTCTAGTCAGCTGGACACACAGTCTTCCTTCGTAATTCAAGGAGATGGATTCAAATAATGAATCCTAAGGAAGGGAGGAAGGAAGCCAGTTCAAGAAAGTGGTCTCAAAGATGTTTACAGGGATCTTCAAAACAGATATCTCTGAAAATTCTGTGAGGCTGCCTTGACATCTATTCCACAGTGAGTTACTATGAGTGTGTGTGTGTGTGTGTGTGTGTGTGTGTGTGTGTGTGTGTGTGTCTACCCATGTGTGTTTATTTTGTACTTTTTTTAATCAAAAAATTTAGACTAATTTCTTTTATAATTTTATATCTTTTGTTTGGACAAGCATGTTTATAAAACTGATTATGCAAGAGATAAATAAACTCACTGTGCGGATTTAACTGTTATACACATATTAGATTCAGCAAATAATTCATGACTTCAATGACAGTTCAGAGAACAGCTGGAACTTGAGCAATCAATTATAAATGCATCTCCCCCAGGCACCTAAAAAGAATGGGAGTTTATTCCATAGTGTTAAGGATTTTTATTCCCTCAGCTACTATGCCATGTCAAATCTCATCTTTGAAATGGTGACCAAATTCCCAGAGTTATGACATGTTGCCTGCATGCATAATCAGGCAGTCAAACTTTTAGCTGGGTGATTCTCTTGTGGCTACTTATCTAGTTGAAATAAATCCAAATATCTCCTAATGAAAAAGGAAATATAAGTTCAAGAGATAAAAAGAGTTTATTACTGTGTCTTCTTTTCTAATATTTGTTAAATGAGTGATTAAATAAAATACCGCCTAAGAGCATGAGCTTTTTAATCAGACATGTGTAGGTTCAATTCCAAATTCTTTTACTCATTATCTGAATGAACTTGAACAGATTAAATGGCATCTCTGAGTCTTTTTTTTTCTTTTTTTCTTGTAGCTGCCAGGTGAGGTTTCAGAGTCCCAACATCGGAAAATGATCAACTCACAGGTTGCCAAGAAGAATTTACTGGCAACAATATAGGTTTGAAAAAGAAAGTTTTATTAGAAAGAAAGAATGTGGCAGAAGAATGCAGCAAGGAGCCTCAGAAAGACAGGACTGAGCGCATCAGGGTAGAGTTTTCCTTAGGGTATTTGTGGACCTTAAAGCAGTAGCTTAAGGGTAATTTGGACTATATGCACCACTTAGGTCATAATAAATGATTACGTTAGTAGACAATTTGGTGCCTTAATGTTAGCAAGGGTACACAATCAATTTTGACATGCATGCATTCTGGAGAGGTATAGAAATTCCACTTATAAATTCTGGGGAAAGAAGCCTGATGCCTGCTTTAGGTAAAAAGGAAGTCTAGTTGCTTCTCAATTCCTCACATAAGGAGCTTCAGCTCTGGATGATCTGCTTGAGGGCTACCAAATGATCTTTGCTCTTCTTGATAGCTAAGGTAAAAATGATCAGTTTTACCAGTTCATTTAAGAATTAAAGAAAATTCAATTTTTCCATGTCATTAATGCTGGTTTAATAGTTTCTAAAACACACGATGTTTCACCATATCAAGTTATAGGAAAGACTCATTTTATTATCCTTTACTATTACCAAAAAAAACTTTCTCTGGTCTCAGAGACCGCAGGCTTTACTTTCTCTTTGAAATTCAATTGTAAAATATATAATTCTGTACCACTTGTATCGTCATCATCGTCATCATCACCTTCCTAGTTCACATTTACTGAGGCACGCTGCTAAAAGATTTGGATATATTTTCTTATATCTCACAAGAATTTAATGAAGTAGCTACTGGTAATGTCTTGAAAGAGGAGCTTTATGAAAGTTAAGTAACTTCTCTAAATTCACACTGTGTGAGGGCAGGGATAAATCCTGGACTGATAATGCCAGAGAAAACTCATTAAATTAAAAACATGAAATGATTACAAAGTTCATCAACACTTTCCTAGAAAATATAACACCATAAAGCATGACTATTTGCTTCAGAAAATTCCAGCAAATCAATTTATGTAAAATAACAATCTGTTCACTTGAATTGATAGCTTATGTATCAATATTATGGGCTGAATTACTCCCCTCTCCAAAATTCATATTGATGTCCTAACATATAGAACCTTAGAATGTGACTGTATTTAGAAATAGAATATTTAAAGATGTCATTAAGGATAAGAAAGGCATAAGGATGAGCCCTGATCTGATATAGATGGTATCCTGATAAGAAAAAAGATTAGGACACAAATATACAAAGTGAAAATACTATTTGAAGTCACAGGGAGAAGATAGCTATCAATAGGCCAAGGAGAGAGACCTAAGAAGACATCAACCTTGCTGATACCTTGATCTCAGGCTTATAGATTCCAGAATTTTAAGAAATTAAATTTCTGTTGTTTAAGTCACCCACTCTATGGTACTTCATTATGACGATCCTATCTAACATAGATACTCCTCTAATTGAGAATGAGCTTATATCCTGATAAACTTATCATAAATAAAACTATCAGAAGTTGAAAAATTTAATACTCCCCAAAATCCATTGTAAAAATAAAAATTCATAATTTGAACCATCATAAGTCCAGATGACCATAAATTTATGATGGGGTTATGTCCCAATAAACCCATGATAGTTCTGAAAACTTATCAGTGGAACAATCAGAAGTCAGAGACTATACAATCAAAAATTGTTTGCTTATGAAGTTCCACGTCAAAAACATCTTCGGACTACGCACACAAATTATAAACTATTATGCCTTGAATTGCACCTACTCCCAGTCAGCTGTTTATCTTGAAAGGCCTTCTCCTCAACTATTTGAGCCAATCTGCTACAAACCTAAACCTATAAATGTCCCATTTCTAAGACTGTAGGACGATTCCATTAAAAATCTAAGAAGAAGATTGTAGTGATAATCTCTCCCACTCAATGGCATGCATTTAATTAAACTGAATTTTGCTTTGTTCATAGCTGAATGAATGGTGATTTTTTGGAAATTATGCAATATATAGGTTTCACCCAGGTTCATGAGACTTGCTTACTTTTTTAGCTAAAAATCTTTAATTTTAAGAAAACAGACTCAATTGATATTCCTTGATGCTGCTATTGAAGCGAATTCTGATGATGATGGTGGAGAAAGTCTCACATTGGGTCTGAATTCTACAGTGTTGCCATCAATATCCCAAATGTTAAACTAAAGTTTTCTTCTGGAAAATAGGATTCTTTATAGTTACTTTGCAGTCAGTCATTTGATCGGATATTAAAACACTCATTCTTGGCAAAAACATGTCTTATTCCAGTGTTTTCTTGTTAATTTGTGTCCTAAGTCTGTTAATAAAAAGAGCATATGAACATAAAAAGGGTAGGGAAAGGACTAAGACATCTGTCCTTTAAATAACTTAAGGACATTTAATCAGATTTCATCTGGGCATAACTTCCATAAGCCTTATGTTCTTGTCCTTGATAACTGCATTGCTCTGGGTAATGAAGACAGTATTGGCTAGATTTCAGAAACATGGAGTTGGACAAGCACTACCGTTAACTACCAATATTAGTGATTGGTGTAGCTTTATTGATGCTGTATTCTAGGTCTGTCCTCTCTGTGCCAGACACCTACTACTTACACGTATTTACATTATAATTCTAATTATTAGAAATATCATGTAAATGTTACAATTTTATCAATGATGATTTAAAATCACAAGATCTTTTATTATGAACAAAATTGTTCATGCAAGAGGTACTTTAGAAATCAAAGAAAAATAATACAAGCATTTAATGGTCTGAATTGGGGAAAGTGGAATTAAAAGGAAGTTTACAAAATAAATTAAGATTATAAAATTATTTTGAAAAGGATAAATATAAATATAAAAAACTTAAAACTGTCTTTATGTTAGGTCCTCCAAGCACAATTTGAATTTAATGGCCATTATGCTACTGTTTCTCTTCCCCAGACAAACCTACGCTTTAATAGTACCCCTAGCTGTTATTCTCTTCCTGGCCTACTTTCCTTTTTAATGGCTACCCAAACACTTACACAGCTAATTTACCTCTTAAGGGTAAATTTCTTTCTCAATAGGGCAAGGTTAATATTGAGCTGGTCTCCTTCTGTGCTGAGAACGATTATCAAGTCTTTCCAAAGTCCAGACAAGATAGGCAAAAAAGATTAACAGAGGGATTTAGATTACATTTAGCAATATATAATCTATTATTTCTAAGTCTATATTAGTTGGTTAATACGTTATCAGGACCCTTAAACACAGAAGAGCTGGAAACAAAAGGAAGAATTACGAGACCCTGAGAACGATTTAAGAAAGCTGGATTTGTAGAGGAAATTTAGAAGTTTAGAAAATATGTAGAACTTGGACAAAATCTTTTGAAGGCTATTGCCACTGTCTTTCTCATGCATGTAAACTAGACCCTGATCTAGTTCTGCAAGCAAAAAAAGAATAGTTTATTAGTCACTTTAGGGATACTTTTCTTATCATCTTTTTTTTTTTTTTTTTGCATTTTAGGTTTTGGGATACATGTGAAGAACAAACAATATTGTTGCATAGGTACACATGTGGCAGTGTAATTTGTTGCCTTCCTCCCCTTCACCTATATCTGGCATTTCTCCCCATGATATCTCCCCCCAACTCCCCACCCCTCACTGTCCCTCCCCTATTTCCCCCCAACATACCCCAGCGTATAGTGCTCCCCTCCCTGTGTCCATGTGTTCTCATTGTTCAACACCTGCCTATGAGTGAGAACATGCGGTGTTTGATTTTGTGTTCTTGTGTCAGTTTGCT
>CAUYQU010058804.1:0-24769 GCA_963574635.1 Cheracebus regulus | reverse complement strand
TTTTGCAATCTACCCATCTGACAAAGGACTTATATCCAAAATCTACAAAGAACTAAAACAGATTTACAAGAAAAAAACAAACAAACCCATTCAAAAGTGGGCAAAGGATATGAACAGACACTTTTTAAAAGAAGTCATATATGAGGCCAACAAACATATGAAAAAATGCTCATCATCACTGGTCATCAGAGAAATGCAAATCAAAACTACACTGAGATACCATCTCACGTCAGTTAGAATGGCAATCATTAAAAAAAATCTGGAGACAACAGATGCTGAAGAGGATGTGGAGAAATAGGAACACTTTTACACTGTTGGTGGGAGTGTACATTAGTTCCACCATTGTGGAAAACAGTGTGGCAATTCCTCAAGGACCTAGAAGTAGAAATTCCATTTGACCCAGCAATCCCATTACTGGGTATATATCCAAAGGATTATAAATCGTTCTATTATAAGGACACATGCACACGTATATTTACTGCAGCACTGTTTACAATAGCAAACACTTGGAACCAACCCAAATGCCCATCGATGATAGACTGGAGAGGGAAAATGTGGCACATACACACCATGGAATATTATGCAGCCATAAAAAACGATGAGTTCGTGTCCTTTACAGGGACATGGATGAACCTGGAAACCATCACTCTCAGCAAACTGACACAAGAACAGAAAATCAAACACCGTATGTTCTCACTCATAGATGGGTGTTAAACAATGAGAACACATGGACACAGAGAGGGGGCATCACACACTGATGTCTGTGGGGGGGACTAGGGGAGGGACAGCTGGGGGTAGGGAGTTTGGGAGGGATAACATGGGGAGAAATGCCAGATATAGGTGATGGGGATGTAGGCAGCAGTCCACATTACCATGTATGTACCTATGCAACAATCCTGCATGTTCTTTACATGTACCCCAGAACCTAAAATGCAATATATGTATAATATATCTAATAATATTTATATATAAAATAACAATTATTTTATACACACACACACACACACACAATAATTGTATGGTCAGGTGCAGTGGCTAATCCCAGTACTTTGAGAGGCTGAGGTGGGAGGATCAGTTGAGTCCAGGAGTTCAAGACCAGCCTGGACAACATAAGGAGACTCCCACCTCGACAAAAAATTTAAAAATTAGTCAGCATGGTAGTACACACCTGTAATTCCAGCTACTCAGAAGGCTGAGATGGGAGGACAGCTTGAGCCTGGGAGGTTAAGACTGCAGTGAAGTATGATCGCACCATTGCACTTTAGCCTGGGTGACAAAGTGAGACTCTGTCTCAAAAAAAAAAAAAAAAGAAAAGAAAAGAAAAGAAAATGTAGAGAATACTTAATCTTTTTGTTATAGATTATAGTAACAAAAATAACTTACAAATTACCTCAACATTTAAAAGAAAAAATATTCAGCACAGATCAGATCTGAATCATGAAGATCTCAGGTAATAAATTACCTTCAGCCACCTGAGGCAATTATTAAAGGCAGTTTGTTGGTAGCAAGGCACCTGTCAAGTACTGTTATGCATCATTCCCTCTACAAATCCAGTCAACTCAAAAAATAAGCTGACCATACACCTATTTCAAGAATCTTTATTCTCTCAGATTTTCACACCTTACTTCCAGTCTTTTGTCAAGATTTTTGACCAGCAAATTACAGTAAACAATTAGATACCACTTTCAAATCCTTATGTCAATTAAATGCTCCTCAGGCACTGCAGGTACTCTTCTTTAACCGGGGTTTTAAATCTTAAAAACACCATCCAATTGTAATGCTTTATTTTTCCTTAAATGTCTTCAAGAAAGACTAAACAGGCTGGGGGTGGTAGCTCACACCTGTAATCCCAGCACTTTGGGAGGCTGAGGCAGGTGAATCACCTGAGGTCAGGAGTTTGAGACCAGCATGACCAACATGGTGAAACCTTGTCTCTACTAAAAATATGATAATTAGCTGGGCATTGTGGCACACACCTGCTACTTAGAAGGCTGAGGCAGAAGAATCGCTTGAAGTGGGGAGGTGGAGTTTGTAGTGAACCAAGATCTTGCCATTGCATTCCAGCCTGGGCGATGGAGTGAGACTCTCTCTCCAAAACAAAAACACAAACTTATCCAGTGAGGCAGTATTGAGAGGGATGCCTTTAAGAAGTGATTGGATCATGAGGGCTCTGCCCTTATTAATAAATTAATTCATGCATGGATTAATAAAGGGTAGAGGTCATCATGGTAGTACAACTGGTGGCTTTATAAGAGGAAGAGAGATCTGAGGTTAGCACAATAGCACACCCAGCCTCCTCACCATATGCTACCCTGCACCACCTAAGTAGACAAGACTCCTACCAGCAAGAAAGCCCTTCCTAGATGCGGCCCCTTGACCTTGGACTTCTCCACCTCCAGAAATGCAAGAAATAAATGCCTTTTTAAAATAAATTACCCAGTTTCAAGTATTCTGAAAATGGACTAAGACACCCTCCCATGCCTCATATGGCCAACTGTCACAATGACTTGACCATATTGCTCTGTAATCTCTGAAATTCTTCCATTTCCCCCCCCAACTAATTACTACTTCCCTTGACTACTAACTATTTAGTGTCCAGATTATTGCAAAAGCCTCCTAAACTGACTTCCATCCTTCTATAGTGTTAGTTCTCCAATCCTTCCTGGCTGTAATGTGAAAGATATGTGGGTTCTTTAGAAAAGAAAGTCTGATTATGAGCCTTGATGATCCAGCCCCCTCTTTCTCCCAATATAAAGTCCAAACTCCTTAACATAAAATAGAGGCATTGGCCAGGCACAGTGGCTCACACCTGTAATCCCAGCACTTTGGGATGCTGAGGTAGGTGGATCACCTGAGGTCAGAAGTTTGAGATCAGCCTGGCCAACATGGTGAAACTCCATCTCTACTAAAAATATTTTTAAAATGCTGGGCATGGTGGTGGGCACCTATAATCCTACCTACTCAGAAGGCTGAGGCAGGAGAATCACTAGAACCTGGAATACGGAGGTTGCATTGAGTTAAGATCACAAACTGTACTCCTGCCTGGGAAACACAGAAAGACTCTGCCCCTGCCACCCAAAAAAAAAAAAAAAAAAAAAACAGAATAAAAAAGTAAGAAATCCATAAGCCATAGCATATCTGCTTCCAATTCCCTACCCTCAACAGATTTTTCTAAGCTTCTACATGTATCATTAATTTTTCTTTTTCTTTTATTTTTTTTTTGAGATGGAGTTTCAAAAAAACTGGGCATGGTGGTGGGTGCCTATAATCCTAGCTACGTGGAAGGCTGAGGCAGGAGAATCACTTGAACCTGGGATACAGAGGTTGCAATGACTTAAGATTGCACACTGCACTCCCACCTGGACAACAGTGAGGCTCTGCCCCCTCACCCGCCCCCTAAAAAAGGATAAAAAAGTAAGAAATCCGTAAGCTGTAGCATATCTCCAATTCACTACCCTCAACAGATTTTTCTAAGCTTCTACATGTATCATTAATTTTTCTTTTTTTTTTTTTTTTTGAGATGGAGTTTCGCTCTTGTTGCCCAGGCTGGAGTACAATGGCGTGATCTCAGCTCAATGCAACCTCCACCTCCCAGGTTCAGGTGATTCTCCTGCCTCAGCCACCCAAGTAGCTGGAATTACAGGTGCCCACCACCATGCCCAGCTAATTTTTGTATTTTTAGTAGAAACAGGGTTTTTCACCATGTTGGCCAGGCTGGTCTTGAATACCTGACGTCAGGTGATCCACCCACCTTTGGCCTACCAAAGTGCTGGGATTACAGGTATGAGCCATCATGCCCAGCTCATTAATTTTTCATTTTATTAATATTTGTAACATACAATAAATTGAAAGTTTTTTTCTTTTGAGGATAATGGAAAAAATCCATTTCCTATATTAAACAAAACAGGCATAATATTGATGCAATTTTCCCAGTCAAATTTCATACTGGCAAAAAAAATGCTCATTATAAAGACACATCTTGTCACACATATGGCCAAACTTTTCTTGTAATTTTAAATGTCCATGGGACAGTTACTATATATAATGTCTAATTTCTTATATTTTAATAAGAATTAAGATGAATAATTCAATTATTTTTTTTCTTTTTCATTACAAATTTTTTATATGCTCACCATATTAAAATGTAAATAATAAAGATGTATATGCTGGGCATGGTGGCTCACACCTGCAATCCCAGCACTTTGGGAGGCCAAGGCAGGTGGATCACCTGATTTCGAGACCAGCCTGACCAATCAACAGGGTGAAACCCTGTCGCTACCAAAAATACAAAAAAGTTAGCCAGGACTGGTGGTAGGTGCCTGTAATCCCAGTTACTCGGGAGGTGGAGACAGGAGAATTGCTTGAACTCAGGAAGCAGAGGTTGCAGAGAGCCGAGATTGTGCCACTGCACTCCAGCCTGGGCAACAAGAGCAAAAACTCCTTCCAAAAAAAAAAGAAAGATGTATATAAGTGCGTACATTGGATGCACTAAGTTATTTAATCCAGGCAATAACCACTGACGTTATGTGTTGTTATTATCTCTGCTTTACAGATGAGGAAACTGAGGCCGGAGAGGTTAAATAGGTTTTGGTTCTATGTCACAAAACTAGTAAGTTACAGAGCCAGAAGCTGAGAATGGACTCAGAACATCTCATCTCAGTGTCCATTAATTATTGCTCCTACAAGAGATTACCACAAATTTATCGGCTTAAAACAATACAAACATCTTATAGTTCAGAAGTCTGACACTGGTGTCACTAGGCTAAAATCAAGGTGTCAGCAGGACTGCATTTCCTTCTGGAGATTCAAAGAGAAAATCAGTTCTTGCCCTTTCTAGCTTGTGGGGGCTGGTCACATTCCTTGGCTCACAGATTCCTTCCACTTTTAAGGCCTGGAATGTTGTCTCTTTCTGAAGCTGCTTTGTTGTGACATTTCTTTGACTTTCCTGCTTTTCTCTTCCACTCTTAAAAACCATTGTTACGGCCGGGCGTGGTGGCTCACGCCTGTAATCCCAGCACTTTGGGAGGCTGAGGTGGGTGGATCACAAGGTCAAGAGACAGAGACTATCAACATGGTGAAAACCAGTCTCTACTAAAAATACAAAAATTGGCTGGGCATGGCGGCACACGCCTGTAGTCCCAGCTACTCAGGAGGCTGAGGCAGGAGAATCACTTGAACCCGGGAGACAGAGGTTGCAGTGAGCCATGATTGTGCCACTGCACTCCAGCCTGGTGACAGAGCAAGACTCTCTTTCTCAAAAAAAAGGCAAAACAAAAAACAAAAAACCATTGTTACTCTATTGGGCCTACCTGGATAAGTTACGATAAACTCCCTATTTCAAAATCAGTTGACTAGGAACCTTAACTCTACCTGAAACTTTAACTCCTCTTTACCACGTAACCTAATACAGTCACAGGTTCTGAGAATTCACAGAACATGGACATCTTTGGGGAGACAAGATATTGCCTACCACAGTGTCCATGCTTACAATCAGTACACTACAAAAATGCTCATCTGTTAGGGTTCAAAGAGTCAGTATGCTTCCATACTAAGCAACATAACTTGGCTAAATTAGGAGAATCGTGGGTGTTCAACCCTTTGAATGTGAGGACTATTTTGCTTATCTGTGGTGGCAGACATCACAAAAGTTATGCAGTTTTTTTTTTTAACCTCATCGGCTATTGTTAGTGTTACTGATTTTTGTTTTGTTTTGTTTGTTTTGAGATGAAGTCTCACTCTGTCGCCAGGCTGGAGTGCAATGGCACGATCTCGGCTCACTGCAACCTTCGATTCCAGGGTTCAAGTGATTCTCCTGCCTCAGCCTCCCGAGTAGCTGGGACTACAGGCGTGTGCCACCATGCCCAGCCAATTTTTGTATTTTTAGTAGAGACTGGTTTTCACCATGTTGATGGTCTCTGTCTCTTGACCTTGTGATCCACCGACCTCAGCCTCCCAAAGTGCTGGGATTACAGGCGTGAGCCACTGCGCCTGGCCAGTGTTATTGTATTTTATGTGCGGCCCAAGACAATTCTTCTTCCAGTGTGACCCAGGAAAGCCAAACTGTTGGACACTGGTGGAAATTATTAACTTTCAAAGTAAAACAAAGTGATTGAGTCAATGGAGTTAACAACTCATCCATCTAAATAGGTCTTAAACGGAAACAGGCCAGTAAGAGATACCATCTTCCCCTTTCCTTACCAAACTTCTGAAGTATATAATACTAAGTGTTAGGAGGAGAAAGAGGAACAAGTAAAGATGGGCATGTTCTAAGTAGCTGGAAGGAGAGAGAAGCACTGAGTCCCGTCATAGGGCTGTGGTTGGCATTATATCCAGCCTGTTCAGATGATACTCTATTTTATGGTTTGAATATGTCCCCAAAGTTCACGTGTTGGAAACTTAATCCCCAATGTAACAGTGTTGAAAGGTAGAATCTTTAAAATGTGAATAACTTATGACTCACATCTTAAAGATACCACCTTTCAACACTGTTGGGTTATGTTACCATCATGGGAGTGGGTTTGCTATAAAAGGGATTTGTCAAGACCAGCCTAAGAAACACAGTGAGACCTTGTCTCTACAAAAGAAAAAAAAAAAAAAAGCCAGGCACTGGTAAGCACCTGTAGTCCCAGCTACTTGGGAGCCTGAAGTAGGGAGGAACATTTGAGGCCAGAAGTTCAAGGCTACAGTGAGCCAGGATTGTGCCACTGCACGCCAGCTTGGGCAAAAGAGTGACTTTTTTTTTTTTTAAGTGAGTTTCTCTCTCTCCCCTCACTCCAACCCTCTCTCAGCCTCTCACCTCCCACTATGGGATAACACATCAAGAAGGCCCTTGCCAGCTGCCAGTACTTTGGTACTGGACCTCTCAGCCTCCAGAACTATGAGAAGTAAATTTATCTTCTTTATAAATTACCCAAATCTGTGGTACTGTTATAGCAACACAAAATAAACTAAGAAACCCTAAGATGTAATGGTTCTTCAAATAACCTCTAAATGAGAACTTGGCAGAAAGCTGGTCTCCACATAGAAATTACTCAAATCACTGGGACTGAAAGAGGAAAGATGAGGTGGAAGTAGCAGGGAGGGGGTGACTTCCTTCTTTGTCACAATACCAAACCTGGAGACTTTTTCCCTTTTTTTCTCCCTCCCTAGAGTGGGAGGAAGGGGAGCTTGACATAGGAGTGTCAAGTTTGAGGGGCACTGGCAAGAGAACTAAGGAAACCTAAAAGAGAATCTTTGCCTATTATGGTTAGCCTAGAAGGCACTCCACAATACTCAATACTATAAACATCATCATTAATAAGTGCGCATGTGCGCACGTGCACACGCACGCACGCACGCACACACACACCCTCCTATCTTGGATTCCGTACTTGTGAATTCAACTGCTTGCTAAAATTAGTACCATATCAGTTCAGGATGGTAATAACAATTGATAATATCGATTTCTGCATTACTGATTACTTAGCAACCGCTCTTGTTTCCACTTGGAAATAGGAAACTTAGAGGCACTTGAATAAAAATGTATGGGAAAACAGGATTTGTTACATATCAAACTTTTTTTTTCCTTTTTTTTCTTTTTTAAAAAAAGACAGGGTTTCGCCATGTTGGCCAGGCTGGTCTTGAACTCCTAACGTCAGGTGATCCACCCACCTCAGCCTCCTAAAGTGCTGAGATTACAGGTGTGAGCCACCATGCCTGGCCTACGTATCAAACTTTTATAAGATCAAGCTTCAAGTACCATATCTATATCATAAAGTCAAATATACCTGCATGACATATGTTCTGAAGGACTTCATTCCATTTACATTTTAATATATATAAGACATCTTTGAACAGAAGCACACATATAACAATGTTGCATAATTTCTTTAAAAAAGCTCATAGGATTGAGTTCTTCGGCAACTTAAATAAAGAAAAACAAACAAACAAACAAAAGCTCATAGGAGGCTGGGCGAGGTGGCTCACACCTCTAATCCCAGCACTTTGGGAGGCTGAGGCAGGTGGATCACAAGAGGTCAGGAGTTTGAGACCAGACTGATCAACATGGTGAAAACCCATTTCTACTAAAAATACAAAAATTAGCAGGGCAAGGTGGCGCGTGCCTGAATCCCAGCTACTAAGGATGCTGAGGCAGGAGAATTGCTTGATCCCCAGAGGCAGAGGTTGCAGTGAGCTGAGATCCCGTCACTGCATTCCAGCCTGGGCAACAAAGCGAGATTCTGTCTAAAAAAAAAAAAAAAACTCATAGGAACCTAACCCTAACCCTGTAATTCCTCTAGGAGGAATGATTTGGTCTTTGATAAGTTAGTATTCATAACGATTTTACAGAATATAACTAGCACAAATAATGAGAACTGACTGTATATGAATACTGACAGAAAAGATGGCCAAAATTGTCCAGGCTCATTGGCTCAAATCTGTAATCTCAGCACTTTGGGAGTCCAAGGCAGGTGGATCACCTAAGGTCAGGAGTTCAAGACCAGCCTGGCCAACATGGTGAAACCCTGTCTCTACTAAAAATACAAAAATTAGCTGGGCATGGTGGCATCGTGCCTGTAATTCCAGCTACTCTGGAAGCTGAGGCAGGAGAATCACTTAAACCTGGAAGGCAGAGGGAGGCTGCAGTGAGCTGAGATCATACCATTGCACTCTAGCTTGGGCAACAGAATGAGACTCTGCCCCCCCAAAAAAAAATTTTTTTGTTGTTGAATTATCGATTCTTTTCCCCATCAACATTTAGAACCTGACCCAAATGATAAATACTGATAAAAAATTAATGTTTGAATCTATTTTTTAATTGAAGAGTAGAGATTAAAGAGACTGATATTAATCTATAAATCAACATATATCACATTAATTTACTAGTTATCTGCATCACCTTCAAGCTGTGAAGACTTGGTAATGCTTTGGAGTTCAACAACTGATCTAGCCTCAAAATGTCCAGGTAGGGTATGAACACTGAGTAACAAGAAAACAACAGCTATATGAGAAAGGCGGGATGCATGCTATCTCCAGCCATTCCTGATATTTATATTTTGACTCTTCACATTCATTTACATTTTGAATCTCCTAACTATATGAACTTGCCTCCTTTGGGTCTTTGAAGTAAAAAGAGTTAATGTGGAAACAGCATGAATGGTTTCATTCTAGTTCAATACAGCTGTCATATTAAAAAGAGATATCAAGTTTTTGATTTAAAAAAGTTGATGTTTCCCTTTTTTTTTTTTTAAGATGGGGTTTCACCGTATTGGTCAGGCTGGTCTCGAACTCTTGACCTCAAATGATCCGCCTGCCTCAGCCTCCCGAAGTGCTGGGATTACAGGTGTCAGCCACCAGGCCCAGCTCCTTTTTTTTTTTTTTTTGAGACAGAGTTTTGCTCTTGTTGCCCGGGCTAGATGCAATGGCACAATCTTCGCTCACTGTAACGTCCACCTCTCAGCTTCAAGTGATTCTCCTGCCTTAGACTCCAGAGTAGCTGGGATTACAGGTATGTGCCACCAGGCCTGGCTAATTTTGTATTTTTAGTAAAGGGGGGTTTCTCCATGTTGGTCAGGCTAGTCTCGAACTCCAGACCTCTGGTGATCCACCCGCCTCGGCCTCCCAAAGTTCTAGGATTACAGGTGTGAGCCATTGTACCCGGCTGATGTTTCCTTTCTTTCTACTTTCATATTACATGGGGAGCCTTTTAGCATGCACTATAAATGTTCATTTATATTCAACTTTTCATTCCTTAGGATGACCTAAAAATTAAAGCAAGAACTTCATATTTCTGAGATATTGCTTACTTCTGGCTATACTAGTTCGACCCTAAAATCATTGTTTCAAATATGTACATAACTATGTGTATATATAAGTTAAAATTTTTAAAGTTTTATTAAAAAACAAAACCTTTTGGTTTTCAAAGTTTAGCATATAGGGTATGAAAGTTTCCACCTAAAAAGGAACAAATATTCTGTGGAAAACTATTTTAAAATGCAACAATGTTAAGAATTTTTGTAATCCTGATACTACTCTGTGCTCTTAAAACAGTATTAGGGCTGGGTGCAGTGGCTCATGCCTGTAATCCCAGCACTTTGGGAGGCCAAGGCGGATGGATCACCTGAGGTCGGGAGTTTGAGACCAGCCTGACCAACATGGAGAAACCTCGTCTCTACTGAAAATATAAAAATTAGCTAGGCATGGTGGTGCATGCAGGTAATCCCACCTACTTGGGAGGCTGAGGCAGGAGAATCACTTGAACTCTGGAGGCGGAGGTTGCGGTCAGCTGAGATGGCACCACCGCACTCCAGCCTGGACAACAAGAGTGAGACTCCGTCTCAAAAAAAAAAAAAAAAAACAAAAAGAAACAAAAAGGGAGAGTACAGAGTATTCGGTATGAGAAGGGTACTAGAGCCACAGATGATTTGAAAAGAAAGTGATAACTTTGTATAATTCCTGCCAATAAAGTTTTCAGAACTAGATGAAATGGCTAACTAGGCAAATAAAAATAACTCAGTTAAAAGATAGGAGACCTAAATAAAGCAATAACCATTAAAACAGTTTAAATCTTCTTTTAAAAAAAACTATCAGAAAAGCACAAATATTACATATTTCCTGAGTATTATGGGATGCTTTCTTGGTTGTAGTATCCTTCTAACAGACATTCAGGGTTATAGAAAGAGCTCCTTCCCAACTGTTTCTCAGAAATTCTCTATATTCATTCATTAATTCAAAAAAAATTTTTTTGAAAGTCTAGGCTGGGTGCAGTGGCTCACACCTGTGATCCTAGCATTTATTGAGGCCAAGTTGAGTGGATCAGCTGAGGTCAGGAGTTCAAGACCAGCCTGGCCAATATGATGAAACCCCCATCTCTACTAAAAATACAAAAATTAGCCGGTGTGGTAGTACTCGCTTGTAATCTCAGCTCCTCCAGAGGCTGAGGCAGGAGAATTGCCTGAGTACAGGAGGAGGAAGTTACAGTGAGTTGAGATTGTGCCACTGCACTCCAGCCTGGGTGACAAGAGCGAAATTTAAAAAACAAAAAAAAAGTCTAGAAAGTAGAGATGTGACAGTGAGCAAAACAAGGTTCCATACCTGAATTGAACCTTAGAAAGACTGGAAAAACAAAAAAGAAAAAAAAGCAAAAAACAAAAAACACAAGGTTCCAGGCATCATGCAGCTTGCATTCTTATTAGGAATAGTAACAGATAACATTAGGTGGTTGCTATGTGCGAAATACTATCCTAAGTACTCTTGTGTACACTTATTCATTTAATCCCCACCCTTTCAGTTAATGACTATTTTCACTCATCCCTTAGAGATGAGGAAACTAAGGCACAGAGATTAGGTAATTAGTCTAAGGTCAAACATACTCTCAGGCAGTTTGGCTCCAGAACAGTACTGTTCAACAGAAATATAATACAAACCACAAATATAAGCCACATATGCAATTTTAAATTTTCTAGTAGTCAGATTTAAATAGAACAGAGATTAATTTTAATATCTTATTAAACCTAATATATTGAAAATGTTATCAACCTGCAATTAATATTTAATAGTTAAAAAATTCTAGATTCTTTTTACCTTATTAAAATCTAGTGTGTATTGGGCCGGGCACAGTGGCTCACTGTGTAATCCTAGCACTTTGGGAGGCCAAGGCGGGTGGATCACTTGAGGTCAGGAGTTTGAGACCAGCCTGGCCAACATGGTGAAACCCTGTCTCCACTAAAAATACAGAAATTAGCAGGAGGTGTTGACATGCACCTGTGTGTCCAGTTACCTGGGAGGCTGAGACAGGAGAATTGCTTGAACCCAGGAAGCAGAGGCTGCAGTGAACTGAGATCGTGCCATTGCACTCCAGCCTGGTTGACAAGAGCAAAACGCTGTCTCAAAAAAAAAAAAAAAAAAGATCTGGTGTGTATTCTACACTTACAGTACACCTCAATTTGGACTAGCCACATTTCAAGTGCTCATCTATTACAATGGACAGTGTTCATAACTACTATTCTAGGCTTTTCTACTAAAAAAAAAATACATAGTGTATTCTCAGGATGTAAGAATGGTTTCATTTTAGGGTCTATTAATAATATTAATTCATCATATTAAAAAATAAGGAAGTTTAGCCAAGTGTGGTGGCCTGCGCCTATAATCCTAGCTACTCTGGAGGCTGAGGCAGGAGAATCATTTGAACCTGGGAGGCAGAGGGTGCTGAGTCATGCCGAGATCATGCTACTGTACTCCAACGTGGATAACAGAGGGAGACTTAGAAATAAATAAATAAACCACATTGATCATTTTGGGCTCAGGTTAAAAAAAATAAAGAAGTCAGGGGCAGTTGCACACACCTGTAGTCCCAGCTACTCAGGAGGCTGAGGCAGGAGGACACCTGAGGCCAGGAATTCAAGGCTGTAGCATGCCATGATCACACCTGTGAACAGCCACTGTACTCCAGTCTCAGCAGCATAGTGAGACCCATCTCTTTTAAAGAAACGGGGAGGGGGGAAGGGGAAGGAGGAGGAAAAAAAAGAGATAAAGAGAGAGAGAGAAAAAGAGGCCAGGTACAGTGGCTCAAACCTGTAATCCCAGCACTTTGGAAGGCTGAGAAGGGAGGATTGCTTGAGGCCAGGAGTTCAAGATCAGCCTGGGCAATACAGCGAGACCCTGTCTCTATTTTTAAAAAGAAAAAGCAGAAAAGCTATTTATTTCAATAAAAGCCAAGGGAAAAAAGCTTAAATCAACATCCACCCCTACTTTTTAATAAAATAACTCTTATGAACTAGCAATAGAAGAATCCTTCCATAGTATTATATATCTATAGCTAAAATTCAAGTCAACTCTGACATTACAGTTTAACGGCAAACATGAGAAACAGTCTTATTAAGGTTCGTTATAATTATTATTTGAGATGAGGTTTCACCCTGTCACCTGGGCTAAAGTACAGTGGCATAATCATAGTTCACTACAGCCTCAAACTCCTGGTCTTAAGCAATCCTCCCATCTCAGCCTCCTGAGTAGCTAGGGCTACAGGCATGTGCCACCACACTCTGCTAATTTTTTAATTTTTTGCAGAAATGGGGTCTGAACTGAATTCCTCAGGCTGGTCTCAAACTCCTGGGCTCAAGAGATTGAAATTCCCCCTGTATTGGGGATCACATATAGCCATGTAGCCCTTGGGGCTCAAGTTAGGGAAAAATTTGATCCTCCCACCTCAGTCTCCCAAAGCTCTGGGATTAAAAGTGTGAGCCACTGTGTCTGACCTGCATGATCCCTTATACAAAAAACATAAGAGAATTAACTGAAAAGCTATCAGACACTGACTTCTACAGAGCAGTTACAAAAATATATTGAGAAATAAGTAGCTTTTTAATATACCAAAAGTAGTTATAAAGTAGTACTCAGTAAATGATGATGATCTATCAAAAGTACATAGAAAGTAGCTTGAAGAGGCTCTTGCTGACCAAATAAAGAATTTGAGCATCAAAAAATAACGGTGGCACTAACAGATTACAACTAGTTGACTAAGACACTCCGTAAGTCACTCTGATAGTAAATAAATGCGGACAGGAAGGTTTTAAAGAATTTAAAGAATTCTCTTAAAGAATCCCAACTAATAAACTTGGAATAAGAGAGCTAGGAAAGCATTATTTTACAACTCTTATTGCAGTAATTAATTCAGCCAAGGAATCATCAATGAAAGCGAAAACTGTTTCCCTATCTATAACGTGTTTAAGAGAGAAATGCTAATTTTACAGTGAAGAAACCTGCCAGACATCACTTAACTAAGTAATCAAAGTTAATATTGCCTCCTGATGTTTGTACTCTGAAGAACAAAATAGCCTTTAAGTGGTACTCCTGCATCAAATCATAATCTAAATTGTATCATGAGTAAACATCAAACAAATCCTCACTGATGTACACTATACAAAACCAGTAGTATAATTTTTAAAAAATATCAGTGTCGGCCAGGCACAGTGGCTCATGCCTGTAATCCCAGCACTTTGGGAGGCTGAGGTGGGCAAATCACGAGGTCAGGAGATCGAGACCATCCTGGCCAATATGGTGAAAGCCCGTCTCTATTAAAAATACAAAAAAATTAGCTGGGCATGGTGGCACACATCTGTAGTCCTAGCTACTCAGGAGGCTGAAGAAGGAGTACTGCTTGAATCCAGAAGGCAGAGATTACAGTGAGCTGAAGTAACGCCACTGCACTACACCCTGGGCAACAGTGCAAGACTCCACACTTAAAAAAAAAAAATTAGCTGGGCATGGTGGCACATGCCTGTAATCCCAGCTACTTGGGAGGCTGAGGCACAAGAATGGCTTGAACTGGTGAGGTGAAGTTTGCAGTGAGTTGAGACTAAAACATGACAAATAAGTGCAACACGTATTTCTAGATTGGATTTTGGGTTTTTGTTATAAAGGACAACTGGAAAAATGTATGGACTACTGTATTAGTTTCCTTGTCACCTTTCCTTTATCATTCCCCCACTAGGACTGCTGCAGAAAAAAGGGCTTAAAACAACAAATTTATTATCTCATAGTTCTGGAGGCAGAATGTCCAAAATTAAGGTGTCAGCAAGGCTATGCTCCTCCTGAAACCGGATATAATTCCTCCTTGCCTCCTCCTAGCTTCTGATGGTAGTAGGCAATCCGTCCTGCTTCTGGCTTACAGGTGCATCACACCAATCTCTGCCTCTGTTGTCACATGGCATTCTCTTCAGGTGTCTGTCTTCACATGTGGAGTGTTGTTTTTTTTTTTTTTTGAGACAGAGTCTCACTCTGTTGCCTAGGCTAGAGTGCAGGGCACAAAGGGTCTCTGCTCAGTGTAACCTCCGCCTCCCAGGTTCAAGCCATTCTCATGCTTCAGCCTCCCGAGTAGCTGGTATTACAGGTGTGTGCCACAATGCCCAGCTAATTTTTGTATTTTTAGTAGAGACGAGGTTTCATCATGTTGGTCAGACTAGTTTCGAACACCTGACCTCAAGTAATCCACCCGCCTTGGCCTCACACTCACAAAGTACTGGGAATACAGGCGTTTGAGCCACCACACCTGGCTCACGTGTTTTTCCCCTTAGAAGGACACCACTCATATTGGATTAGAGTCCACCCTAATTTAGAATAACTTCAATATAACTTAATTGTACCATAAAGATGTTATTTCCAAATAAGTTCCCATTCACAGCTACTGAGGGTTAGGATCCTTCTGGGGAACATAATTCAATCCACAATTGGAAATTAGGTAACTGTATTATAGTAATGTTGAACTTCTTGAATTCAGTAACTGTACTGCAGTTGTATATGAAAATATCCTTGCTTTAGGAAATACATATTGAAATATTTAAGGATACTGAGACATGATGTTTGCAATTAACTCTCAAATGGTGGTGGTGGGGACACACATACACACATACCCAAAGAGGGCACCATAAAGGAAATGTGACAAAATATTAACAACTGGTAAATCTGGGTGGAGGGTATCCAGGAGGTCTTTGTGCTACTCTTACAATTCTTTTGTAACTTTGAAATTATTTCTAAATAAACCTGCAGCACTATTTACAATAGCAAAGACTTGGAACCAACCCAAATGCCCATCAATGATAGACTAGTTAAAGAAAATGTGGCACATATACACCATGGAATACTATGCAGCCATAAAAAAGAATGACTTCATGTCCTTTGCGGGGCATGGATGAAGCTGAAAGCCATCATCCTCAAGCAAACTAACACAGGAACAGAAAACCAAACACTGAATGTTCTCACTCATAAGCGGGTGCTGAACAATGAGAACACATGGACACAGGAAGGGAAACATCACGTACCGGGGTCTGCTGGGGGGTGGGGGGAAAGGGGAAGGAGAGCATTAGGACAAATACCTAACGCACTCGGGGCTTAAAACCTAGATGACGGGTTGACAGGTGCAGCACACCACCATGGCAGATGTATACCTATGTAACAAATCTGCACATTCAGCACACGTATCCCAGAACTTAAAGTTAGAACAAAAAGAGAAAGAAACAGCCAGGCGAGATGGCTCACACCTGTAGTCCCAGCACTTTGGGAGGCCGAGAAGGGTGAATTATGAGGTCAGGAGTTCAAGACCAGCCTGACCAACATGGTGAAACCCCATCTCTACTAAAAATACAAAAATTAGCTGGGCATGGTGGTGGGCGTCTGTAATCCCAGCTACTCAGGAGGCTAAGCAGGAGAATCGCTTGAACCCAGGAGGTGGAGCTTGCAGTGAGCCAAGATCGTGCCATTGTACTCCAGCCTGAGTGACAGAGCGAGACTCCATCTCAAAAAAAAAACCACACACACACACACACACACACACACACACACACACACACACACACAACACCTATGAGTAAGTAAAACAAATGTTCAGAGTCTATATAAGAAAATAAAATTGGGATATAAAAGACAATCTCAAAAAATAAACGCATCATTTATTTTTAGAAGATACATTATAAAGATGCCCATCCTTCCTAACATAAATCTAAGTAATATTAAATCAAAATCACAATGAAGTTCATATGAAAAAGTGAATGCATATGAATAGCTGAGAAAGTTCTGAAAAGGAAAACAGGAAATTTGTCCTTCTAGGAATCACAACCTCACGGTTAACAGTACAGGATCTGGAGTTCCTTGTAACCTGAGTAAATTTAACCTCGTGAAGACTTATTTCCTTATGTGTTAAAATAAAGATATCAAGAATACCTAATTCCTGACGGTTTTGTGAGAAATGAGTTAGCTAAATATGTTAAAGTATTTATAACAGGGAATGTCACACAGTCAATTATCAATACATATTTGTTGCTGTTGTTATCATGGCTATAATCAGCAGTATCAAGCTATGTGGTATTGGCATAGAAATAAACAATTAAATCCATCAAAAATAAAGAGAGCCCAGAAACAGGCCCAAGAATAAAAAGAATTTGTAAATGCTAAAAGGTAGCATTTTGAAACAGTGTGAAGATAGATTTAATAACTAGCACTAGTGAGGTATATTATCTGAGGGGCAAAAACAAAATTCTTACCTCACAACATACATAAAATCCAGAGTAAAGGGCTAAATGACTTTGTAAGATAAAACAAAACAAAAACTTCTAAGTAGAATTTTTAACATCATCTTCAAGTGGAGAAAATACTCTTGAAACACAAATTCCAAAAGTTATAGAAGGAACGTTATGCACAGGCATGGAAAAAGTCTTTGTAACATAAAAACAAAGAAAGAATTAACATCTATAATATATTGAAGAGTCCCTAAAAATCTTTAAGAAAAAGACAAATATCTCAATAGCAAAACTGGCAAAAGTTATGAGCAAGCAGTTCACCACAAGGAGAGATGCATACAGCCTTCAATTGAAAAAGCAAATTAAAATAATTTGAAGATATCTTTATTCATATATATAACAAAAATAAAATGATGTTCAGTCAATCCCCCTAAAAACACTGGTAAAATATTTAAAAAAAGCTTTAAACCAGCTAATATCCCTGGCTCTGTTTATCACCAAAAAGAAAATGCAACACCTATCATGCCATTAGAAAACTTTATCACGGAAAGAGGAAAAAAAACCAAAAACAAAACACAGGTAGAAAAGCAATCACTGAACCATACTGTTAGAAGGAAACTAAGCTTATCGGGTCTGACCACTTACCAACACAACAAAGTATCACTGACAATGACGTATATGCAGCATTTACTCAAACTCATAAAGCACTACTAAACAACTGCTAAAAATTACTTCTTGGCCGGGCGTGGTGGCTCACACCTGTAATCCAAGCACTTTGGAGGCCCATAAATGAAAACAAACATCTATTTAACAAACTTTTAAAAAATTGTGTCAGGAATCAAAGGCAACTTTCAGTGTCTTCATTTATTAACATTCACCCTTTAAGGCACCATCTAATCATTTTTCTGGGATATCTACCTGTCTCCATGATTTCTCTCTTACTGGTAGGACCCTAGAAGTATCAGAAATGTCTTTCAGAACCTTGGGATATAATTCCTCTAGACCTAGAGACTTTAAATCATTTAAAGCTAGATGACTCTTACTATTTTCTTATTATTTGTTTTTAATATTATAAACTTCACACTATGATCTCTTACTTGACAAATGACAAGGGAAACCACATAGTAGTCCCTCACTACTACAAATTCTGCATTTGGGGAAATCACAGGGGTCAGCACAACCAGAGTCCAATGGATGAGCCTCACCCTGGGAACCACCTTCATCATTATGGTATATCCCCTGCCAGATAAGTATATTATCTATTTTCTTTTTGTTTGTTCTAGTTTTTCTAATTTAAAGAGCAACTTCTTGTTATAGAAGTGAGCAGATTAAAAGGAAATATACTAGGTGTTCTGTGTCACCTATTATGTCAAGTTTCCTGAGCTGTAGATTCATGACTTCTTACTCTAGCTATAAGTTTATCTCTAAGAATCATCAATATTGTTTTTGCTTTTCTTAAACATCAGTCATTGTAAAAATACTATTCATCCTCTGACAACATCCTAAGAGGTTCACAACCCTCTCTTCTACTTGACATGTGTTATGAGTTCCTCCTTCTGACTTACAGTCTATGCATTAAAACAAAAACTAAGATCCAGTTGGAGTGACTGATGGGGTGGGGTAGGGGAAAAGGGGAGATGGTGAGAAGATGCTCTGGGGGTGTGGCTTTAGCGCCACCCTAATTTCTACCTGCTACTGCCCTCACTGAATTCTTTGATATGGCTAGTTAGTATCTTTTCTCAATCGCTAGAAGTGCTATGTAGATGGACATATAATACCTGTTCTACTCTGCCCGCCACGCCACCCCCCCCCGCAACCACCACTGTGCTTCCTAACCTTTCATATAAGTACTTTGGGGCATTTTAAGACTTTTCACTCCTTCAGGGAGTACACTGTCCATTAGAATCATAAGCCTCACTCTTACTGGTTTTCCAATGTTTCTTAAAGTCTAGCGCACACATCTTAAAATCCAGAACTGTCTTTCCTGTTACTTTTAATATAAACCCAAGATGACATGACTCCTATCTCCAAAGGTTCTTTCCAGAATTTGCATATCACTAGCTTTTTTTTCCTACTCATCCTAAGTTCAAAATAGCAAATATCTTTATAGCTTTACAACCTCAAATATAAAATTAGTCAGATGCTCTGCTTTAAGAAATACATTTCCAGAAGGTATTGGACTAACCAGTTGCTTTATACCAATATTGTAGCCTGAATTAAGATACTGTCGATACCCATACCTTTCAAATATTCTAACCACATTTGTACAACCAAATAGTATTTTCCATACAGATGTCTAACTTGTATAACTACTGTACTTTCCATTCCCTTCTGTGACAGAGGTAACTACCTGTTCTCCTAAAATTCATTCTCCCCTTCTATGTATGACATGCAGTCGCCACTGGGAGGTGGTTGACCTGCCAGAAACTATTTTTTCCAACTCTCCTTACACTCAGATAAATCCCTATAACTTGTTATATCAATGTAACATAAGAGGAAATGATGTGCGCCAGAGTTTCAAAAAGTATGGTTGCAAGGCTGGGCACAGTGACTCACGCCTATAATCCCAGCACTCTGGGAGGTTGAGGCAGGCAGATCACTTGAGGTCAGGAGTTTGAGACCAGCCTGATCAACATGGTGAAACCCCATCTCTACTAAAAATACAAAAAGAAGCCAGGCAAGGTGGTGCACGCCTGTAATCCCAGTGACTCAGGAGGCTGAGGCAGGAGAATCGCTTGAATTTAGGAGGTAGGGGCAGCAGCGAGCTGAGATTGTGCCACTGCACTCCAACCTGGGCAACAGAGCGAGATCACCTCACAAAAAAAAAAAAAAAAAAAAAGAAATTTTAAAATAAAAATTAAAATAAAAAAATTAGCTGGGCGTGGTGGTGTACACCTGTAATCCAAGCTACTTGGGAGGCTTTGGTGGGAGGATCGCTTGAACTCAGGAGGCAGACGTTGCAGTGAGCAGAGATCATGCCACTGCACTCCAGCCTGGGCTACAGAGCGAGTCTCTGTCTCAAAACACACACACACACACACACACACACACACAAATGAAGGATGGTTGCTGGACATATATTTATAGAATATGAGATAAAGAAAGAGAACTCCCTTATTGTAAGTGGGTTGCTATGCTTAGATTAAGTACTGCTCTTTAACATTTACAAACTATTAAACTGAATCAAACCTTAGTTTCTCCATCAGACTCAAGTGGAATGCTTATTTGAAATTCATCCTGAGCATTAATGATACTATTTTAGAACAAGTCTGCCACCTCAAGAGAGTCTCAAGAGTGTCTTGAGTAAAAAACATCTATGGTTACTGCATGAGCTTTTAGTGAAGAACTACTTGTTATTTCTTTCTCTCATGCCCATGACAGGCAGACAATGCCAGCTGACTGTTGCATGTTCCTACAATCAAAAATATTTAACAAGTGTCTATACATCATTATTCTATCTGCTTGGAACAACTTTAGTAACCAAAACAAAGGTCCCTATCCTCCTGGAGCTTACATTCCAGTGGCAGCCATTCCAGTCATTTGGACTTGGTACAATGGCAGTTCAAAGGCTGTCAACCTTTATGTAAAGATTTAATAAACATGGGCAAAATAAACTGTTAGAGTTAATGTGTGAAGGAGCTGTACTATAGATATTCTTTGTGGGATAATAATGCTACAAAAATTAAACTAGTATTCCCACCAGAAAACAATGTTCCAGCTTATTAGGGAGGACAAAGCGTACATTCTTGGATACAATTAGAGAAATAAAAGAAACCCAAAGAAGAAAAGGCTACTAAGGTGGTGAAGGAAATTATTGTTAATGTAAGAACTTGACAAAGTGGTAAAAGAGTGGCGAATAAAATTTTCATTGGTAGCTTTAGATGAGACTCTTCTTTAGAAAGTGAAGTTCATATAACAATATTTACAGGGCCAGAGGTGATGGCTCATGCCTATAATCTTATCACTCTGGGAGGCCAAGGTTCGGGGGAATCACTTGAGCTCATGAGTTTGAGACCAGCCTGGGTACCAGAGAAAGACCCCGTCACTGGAAAAAATAAAAATAAAATTAGCCAGGTATAGTGGTGCATACATGTGGCCCCAGCTACTGGAGAGATTAAGGTAAGAGGATCGCTTGAGCCCAGGAAAATGAAGCTGCAGTAAGTGGTGATTACGGACTCCAGCCTGGAGACAAGAGTGACACCTTGTCTCAAAACAATGATTTATAGGAATAAACTAGTATGGAAGACTGTAAGAATGAGAAGCAAGCCAGTATGGAAGAATCTTAGCTTCCTCTAAAAGTATAGCCTTGAATGGCTGTTGAGTTTGTACCAAGATGTAGGAAACTGCTATTCTGACAGGGCAAATTAGAAAATGGTTGTCTTTCTGCAACATGCCTGAAATGTGAATCATTAGGCAATGAAGATCTTCCATCTATTTCTACTAACTCACCTAGAAATAAATGATATAATTAGTAGAAATAAAGGAAATATTGTACAGTAGCATTTTGATCCAGCTTTTGAGGCAGAAGACAGAGATTTGAGTACAAAGTATATATATATGTATAGAGAGTACGTATGTGTGTCTGTGTGTGTGTATATAGAAAGAGAGAGAGAAAGAGAGAGAGAGAGAGACTATGTAGACTTTACAAACCCAAACCTACAAAAGGGCAACACTTGCTACAGTTTAGTGTAATAACTCATCTTTTGCATGTTTGTTTGTTTATTTATTTATTTTTTAAGACAGGATTTCACCATGTTGGCCAGGCTGGTCTTGGACTCCTAGCCTCAGGTGATCCGCCCACCTCAGCCTCTCAAAGTGCTGGGATTACAGGCATGAGCCACCGCACCCAGTGGTTTCTTTCTTCTTTTGATGAATTAAGTTTAGAAAAAAAGAAACTTGATTGCGAAAACATGCTCTGTTAATCTGGCTGAACATCTTATTTTATAAAAAGATGACAAATGTTTTGGACTTAGCATACCATTTTCCATTATAAACTCAAAATTACAAAAAGCATTTGCCACAGTTTTGTTAGTGTAATAACCCATCTTTTTCAGTTAACGAATATATTTAATATCCAACCTTAATTAATAATTGGTGTCTATTATTAGACATTCACGCCACAAAGCTACTTCCATTAAAAAGAAAAGTGTAGGCTGGCTGTAGTGGCTCAAGCCTGTCTCTGCTGCTCGGGAGGATTACTTGAACCAAGGAGTTTGAGGCTGTGGTGAGCTATGATCGTGCCAGTGCACTTCAGCCTGGGCAATAGAGCAAGACCCTATCTCTTAAAAAAGAAAGAAAAGAAAATAATTAAAAAGTGTTAAGTAACTGAACATTCTTTGGCAACAATTCAAATGCACCATTTAATCAGGAAGAAAAAAGACAACAAATCTCCCTTTCCATCACTGTTCCTTATTCCTAAGAGAAGTTATAGCCTAGGGAACAGGCTTGTAGTCAGCCCTAGATTTAAATCCCAGTTCTGCTAGTTATGACCTTAGTAAATCATGTATACTTTCTGATCCTCAGTTTCTTAATCTGTAATAAATACCTACTTCAAGGGGCCCACCATGGTGGCTCACACCTGTAATCCTAGCACTTAGGGAAGTCTCAAGCAGATCAATTGAGCCCAGCAGTTCAAGACTGCCTGTGCCACATGGTGAAAACTCTATTCTAAAAAACTAAAAATAAAAAACAGGCCAGGCATGGTGGCTCATGCCTGTAATCCCAGCACTTTGGGAGGCCGAACTGGGAGGATCCTTTGAGCCTAGGGGTTCAAGACCAGTCTAAGCAACATAGTGAGACTCCATCTTAAATTAAAAAAAAAAAAAATAGCTTGGTGTGGTGGCTTGCAACTGTGGTTCCAGCAGCTACTTAGAGACTAAAGTGGGAGGAACACGTGAGCTTGGGAGGCAGAAATTGCAGTGAGGCAGAGGTTTTGCCACTGCACTCCAGCCTGGTGACAAAGTAAGAATCTGTCTCAAAATCAAAAAATAAATACCATCTCATTCCTAATTTTTCTGTGTATTTTGGAAACACATTTCAAAGATTCAAGTCATATGTGATAATGCATATAAAAGTATGGCACAGCACCTATCACAGGACAGGCTTTCTTCTTTCTCTACCCAATGCCTAAGAGGAGTGAATGGGTGGGAAATAAAAAAGGTCAGAGAAGGTAAAGTTACAAACTCCATATTATAACACTCCTCATTTTCCCAAGCCTCTTTCTACTATTTTTGTTTATTACTTCCAATCTTTTGAAGCTTTTCTATACTTCATACCGTCCTACAGGGTTAGAATATGAGGCAGGTTTCACAGTGCCTAGCAAGCAGGTGGGGAACAAGGGGAAGTTTCTGTACTTAAATTAAGCTTAATAGTAATGCCTCAATGCGAGAATCTGAGTATCCTAACAGGGAACTTGAAACAGTGATTTTTAAACAGTGAGGAGCTGGGAAGGTGGGAAAGGAGGGTGACTGGCAAGGCTACAGGTTCATCCACCTCATCATCAGAGCATTCGTAGATCAAATTTTTATTTGTTCAAAGAGCTGAGCAGTTAACAAAAACAAGGCAAAAACTGAGAACCAACCAGAAAATATTTTGCCACCAAAACGTTTTTACCTGCTTGTGAGGTTTTATAAGACTCCAAAGGGGTGCCTAGAAATCAGGCCAGAAGGCTTATGTTATTGAAAAGACTTCCTGGAAAAACATTCTAATTTTCAAAAAATCAACTTACAAACTTTCAGAACACTATGATTTTAGTTTATTTTAGAAAATCTATTTGACAAACCTTAAAAAGCTAACCATTTTCCAATGCCAAGCTTGTCTTGTTCTAAATATTAACTGTATGCATTAAAGACAAATATCCAGAACAAGTTGTCCGCACTTTTGTCAAATAAGTAAATGTAAATTTTGATGATAGTGGCTATATTTCTGATATAATGTTGCAAAGCTTTCAAACAGCCACTTACTTGTTAACTGACATCATAACTATCTACTTCAATGCAATTAAGTCATTTTTCTAATTTTATTATGAAAAAAATCTGAAATGCTTTTATAAAGCCTTGCTTTCAAATGTGTCTATTAAAGCTTGTATGTGTAGATCCAAGATGGCCGATTAGCAACAGCTCAGGAATGTAGCTCCCAGTGAAAGCGCAGAGAACGAGTGGACGCTGCACTCGCCGACGAATTTTTGTTGCCCACAGACAGGGAGATTCCCGGCAGAGGAGCCACATGGGTCGCCAGCGTGACTCTTTTGGCCGCCGCGGCTGTTTTGCCGGCGCCCCAGCGCGGCGCTTCCCGGTGCGGAGTATACGGGACGGACGGGCTCGGCTGGTCCCATCCCCACAAGGAAAACAGCAATTGGAAGGGCTGAGGACTGAGAGATTCACAGCAAGCACAGAGAACCCGGGAAGGTCTGGCTCTGTGGGGAAGGGGCGTCCGCCAAAGGAAAACTAAGAAACAGAAAAACTTCATCACCGGGCGGAGAGAGATCCAAGATGGCCGCGTAGCAGCAGCTCAAGATTGTGGCTCCCAGTGAAAGCGCAGAGAGTGAGTGGATGCCGCAATTGCAGACGAATTTTTGATGCCCACAGACTGGGAGATTCCCGGCGAAGGAGCCACACGGGTCGCCAGCGCGACTCTTTTGGCCGGTGCGGCGCTTCTTGGTGCGGAGTGTACGGGACTGGTTGCCCTTTTGGTCGGGCTCCGCTGGTCCCATCCCCACAAGGAGAACAGCAATTGGAAGCGCTGAGGACGGAGAAAGCACAGCTGAACCCGGGAAGGCC